>CALNHX010001301.1:0-236889 GCA_940337035.1 Agriotes lineatus
CGAGCGATTAGACACCCTGTATAATACCTTCCAACTTTGCTGAAGACGAGCAGATTGAAAGTTATCTACCCCTGAACGTAAAATTTAGTGCTGAAAATCATAATCTATCTACTAAAAATAGCACAATAAATTGTAGGTATAGATATATTAGTCAAAACTAGCAACCAGTGAGACAAATGTCTCATTTAATAAAACAAAAAAGACCGTTTTTCAAATAGAACGCGTATTAAATAAAAACGTGATTTCTCGAAAACCGGAAGTGTCACGTGACTGAAATTCGGTTCCTGACCTCACATGACCATTCCAAACATATAACTTTCATAACTTTTTTCTCTATCTCTTACGGTTTGGCTGCTGAAACAGCGTCCCGGACGGACCAGCGTCCCGGACGGACGGAAATTACGTGATTTCTCGAAAACCGGAAGTGTCACGTGACTGAAATTCGGTTCCTGACCTGACATGACCATTACAAACATATAACTTTCATAACTTTTTTCTCTATCTCTTACGGTTTGGCTGCTGAAACAGCGTCCCGGACAGACAAAACAGCGTCCCGGACAGACAAGTGTATTAGATAAAGGATAGCGACACCTATTTGAGTTACACTGGAAATCTCATGGACGTGTTTTATGGTACACCATAAAAATCTTTAGATTTGTGTTGATTAGTGTATTATATGAACTCTTATTGCTAAATAGCTTTGACTCGCTTAACTGCAATTGCAGTAGTGTCGATATTCGGCATTATTTTACTATTTATAGCAATGCATCTGCATATATGTAATCATTTCAAATCTTTAGAGACATTTTAGCCCCAGTTTAACACCACACGGTTACAAACAAGATAAAAAGATGCAAGCTCCTTATCGATACTTCGGCACATTGTTGGGATGAAGTGGTTTCTGCCGTGCGCTCTTTAGAACACATGAATTTAGTTTTTGTAATCTGTTAGAACGGTGCTTTCAGTGGCCGTTATCGTATTGTGTTATATATATGATCGCCTCATATATGCGACGACATCGGCTAAAGAAAATTCGCAAGAGAGACGGGAGTCGGAGGAAATCGGTTTAAAATTGAGCAAGCAATCTATCAATAAAACCGTTAGCGGAGAGTGCAAATGTGGCATTTTAGATTTAAAGGTGAGAGAGGATAGAAATTTGCTTTTGACTTTTATTACATTTTATTAAAATCTTTCCCAAACCGAGATTCGAATTCGCAACCACTGGCTCGGGAGTTGAATGTGTATTCCATTAGATCATATCAACAGCATACACATATTATTGATAAATGTATTGAGAATAGGAATCTCCAAAGATATACAAAAAGAAAACGCGACAGATCCCGTTCAAAAACCTTTCAGTTATTTGCGTTAATATTCCACACAAACTGGCTCAAAAATCATCCTGGTGGGTTATGCCGTTCTTGAGGTACAACATTTACATCCATCCCGCAGAACATAGTTCGGTATTGCTAATTTTCCGAATTTTCTTTAACTCAAAAGTGTTTAATGTCTTTGCTAAAATTTATGTAGTTTATTGGACATTTAATATAGTTTTGGATTGGTCACGATTAATTGAATGGTTGCAAAAAAAAACTAGTAAAAATAGCCCAAATAGTCCGAAAATAATACTTCGGCAAGTAGTGTCGAAGTAATAAGTAAAAAATAAAATAAACTAAAACCTTTAAATTTTGTTTTTTCTTCACTTGAATAGAATTTATAGGTTTTAGCCATCTTACGATGTATCTCTCAAACATTCATTCGATCATGTTAACAAAGCTTACATAGAAATTATAATAAAATTATTAAAACCAATTTGCAATATAAAATAATATGAAAAACGGTGATGATACAATTTAAAAAAAATTAAACTATTGTAGTACTTTGCCACTTACAACAATTTATAAAGCTTAATTCTGCATACCGTGGAGGTATACTTTTCACACATTATGTAGCGCTTATATGTTTTACTAATAAGCTCTTTTCTGTGAAATTAGAATTATTCTTTACAGTTACAGCTACAATATGGAAGATCTACTATCTATCTCCCTTATCTGCGTAAAGCTAGTGTGGCACTAATTGGCTACACTGATATATATCGGGTTTTGTTCGGCAATTTCCTTTAATTCCTTTTATTTGAATATATGAATTGTCAACTACTATCAACTGAGAATGAAACTTTACCCTTATCCTTGTATTTAAAGAGCTAAATGTAATTTTTTCATGTCAACAGTTAAAATTCTTTTAAATAGAAGTAACGCTTTAGAAAACACTGCACTATTATAAACATTATTCATTACCAAATGGTTTTCTGTAAAAGGAAGAGTTATAGAAAGTTTTCAAAATTGTATGTCGCGTTAAGTCCCTTCCTTTTTCTATAATATTGTCAAGGAAACTATCAATAATGGTTCGTCAAAGAATAATGTAAGTGCAGACTAGATATTTTTATCACTGTTTCTACAGTCTCAGAAATTGCTAATACTATTCAGTTCATTATTATTATTATTATTATTATTATTATCATTATTGATGGTTTGAACTAATAATTCATAATGTTTTGTGATATAGCTAAACGCATATACAATCTGAATGCACTGGCTCGGAGAAGATTTTTTAGTGTTGATATTTCTATTTTAGCCTGAAGTTCAAACGGGTCAAGCTGAATTTTTACATTTGCAGTACAATTGCACCATTGGTGTATATTTCTTCGTCAATTTGATTATTTTAAAGTGAAGAACATATACTTGCATTAACTTCCTGCCCTTTCAAATGGATTGACGACAGGCAATTGTACTTGGTAACTGCCATCTTTCATAATAAATGTTTGACAATTACTTTTCAAAGTAATGAATTACAATATTCAATTGATCAATTACTTTTGAGTAATTAAATTGGTACTCTAAAATATTTAAATTACTTTAAAAGTATTTGAATTAGATATAGTCATTTAAATTACATGCGGTAATAGAATTACTTTCTTGTACTTCAATTACTAAATTACTGACCTCGATTGGGTATTAAATCTCCAGAACGCAAAAAGTAAGATAAAGCCATATTAAGTTACATGTTAAGCAAATCGCAATAGTAAATTATTTCAGCAATATAAGTAGTTTAAAATTTCCTATGACTGACAGCTAGTTTTGTTTACGAGAAAAGAGATATTTGGTGCAGGTGCGTATGTTTGTAGATGGGATGCCCATGTGTTGTGTCTTGTGTAGTGCAGCGCTGCAGAATGTAGCACTGTAGCTTGGTAATAATTATTAATAAAACACATGCTGGAAATTACAGAACTATTCTATGTAGACCTATATAAATCAAAAGTCTCCGAGGAAGTAAATCCGCATAACAACGAAAAAGCGAAAGAACGTGTTACCAATGTAAATTCGGAAGAAAAACCAGAAATCGAAATAGAAGAAATTGAATTGGTTTTAAAGCAGATGAAGCATGGCAAAACTGGAGGCGACGATAACATACTACCAGAAATGTTGAAAGAGAGTGAGAAAACAACAAAACAAGATTTAAAAAAATTGTTCAACAAACGCCTGTTACAAGGAAAAGTACCAACCGAATGGTAAAATTCAATGACTATCCTTATATTTAAGAAGGGTGACCGAACTGACCTCGAGAATTACCGACCCATAAGTTTGCTGTCACAGGTCTATAAGTTGTTTATGGGAATCGTCACAAACAGACTAGAAAGAAAATTTGAAATTTATCAACCCACAGAACAAGCCGGATTCAGAAAAGAGTACAGCACAAAAGACCTCCTCCATTAAATGAAAATTGGTATGTGGAGTAGTCTTTTGATTCTAAACAACTTTTCTTAATAACTTTTTGCTGTAACTCTAACGCGATGCAAGATATTGACAATGTGACCCATGTTCTTGATCGTAGTAGACCAGGCTAATAACGTCTTTTGAGCTTAAGGACATGAATAGATGCCTCTCGGTGAGTTGTACAACTCATAAAAAATTCAAATCTATTCATACAAAAACAAAGAAAATACAGGAGTGCTTCCATGTAAACTGAAACACACTGTAGATCGCGAAAACTGTTGGCCCGATTTGGATATAGTTTGGTATATAGTGGTTTAAAAACGCTTTACCGAGGGTGAACTGAAAAATTTGAAACCAGTAGCGAAAGTGAGAGGGTTTTTTCACCCCTTTCTTTACCGATAAAACAAATTTTATGGGCGAAATCAATAGATCTCTAAACGAATGGAATATTTTTTTGTTGAAAGTTTTAGCTCAAAAATTGGGCCCTCTGGATTTCTTAAAAAAATCTCTTGTAGTGCCGTTTATGAAAAAAGACTCATATAAATGCGATGAGTATTTCTTTCTCTCATCATAATTGCCTGTTTCCTTTCGCTCGTTGGACAACAATTTTGTAAAATTATTTTTTCTGTATCTATAAAACTAAGAATAGTATTTGTTTATGGTCGTAGTATTTTTATGCTCACACTGAAGTTCATATTAACACAATAATTATTTTCTTAAATGCGCTAAACATTTTTAATGAAATAGTGATTTTAATACTTAGGCCGCCCGCTTACTGAGACGACGTAACTGACAAGAAACAAGCGATAATCGCGTGGTTATTATTCTACGGGTTTATGTACTTCACTGCACACTGAAGCAACTGCGATGCGAACACGATGCGATTTGCACAAAATGGCTGCTCGCGCCTGACAATGTCAATCGTGAGGCAATTAGTCATGTTGAATTTGCTTCATAAAATGCACGATTTAACGATATAACTTTTGGTTGCCTATTGTATACAAAATACTGACAACCAATGTAAATTTTTGTATTTTCCATTAAAAAAATAATTACTGTGCCCCAAAAATTTTTGTTTTTAATCAAACTTCGTGGTGTTTCTTCAACTTTATTATTACACCATTAGCAGCAAGCTCGAAATGGGTCGATATGGGTATGCTCAGCTGCTATATTAATTGTTTTGATGTGTATAACACGAGTTGCCGTCGTGGTCGCATCGTAGGTATGTCGTAGTTGCATCGTAATTGCATCGCAGTCGCGTCGGGCCGGTGGATGAAGAACCTTAAAAAACCACAACATTTCAGATCAAAGTTTATTAAAAAATAAAAATTAAATTATTTTTTTAGCAATTATTATCATTGAGTAAAAGGGATGTTTCCAAAATGACGTTTTTGCAGGTCCACATTTATTTGTGCTTACTTTCATTTGAATATATAAACTTTGACTTTTTCGTTGTTATGCGGGTTTGCTTCCTCGGAGACTTTTGATTTATATAGATCTACATAGAATAGTTCTGTAATTTCCAGCCTGTATTTTCTATCTGTTATTATGTTTCCTTGTGTGTTTTTCAGTTTATACATTTCCTTCCTTTGACTTTTATTTCTGCTAAAAACATTCAATTCTCTATGATTTTCAATCAATGTTTCTATCTTAAGAGTGTCATATTCTAATATATCGATGTTGGCTGATTTACGGGCATCTTTGTTATTTTCTGTATATTCCATAGTATTTGTTTTACCCGCTTTTATAAGATCGCGTCTTTTTTCTAGGAGGTTTTCAGTTTTTTGTGGAAACTTATTAGGTTTGATTTTTTGTTCTTGACTATTTTTTCAGATGTTTCTCTTATTATGTTTCCTATTCTAGTGTTTGCTTCATCGATATTCTCATTATCTTGTCCTAGGTGTCGTTCGAAATTCCTGCTGAGCTGTTTTTTATATTCTTCTGTCTTTGATTGAAGTAATATTCGATCTATTATCTTGGCCTTGTTCTTGAATATTCTTACTCTTGCTAGAAAGAGCAAGAGCAAGAGCAAGAATTTGTGTAGTACATTGTAGAAAATGTCGAACCTTCCAAGTGATATTTTAGTTGTAAAAAATACTATTTTTCTTCAGGAGTGAAAAAAATCTGAAAGGGCTTTACTCAGAACTCCCCTCGCAAGTGGACATTTTGAAAATAAAAATTTTTGAAATCGAAAGAAACTTGGACGTTATTAACATTGCTGAAACAATAAAAGAAAATACTTGATAATGCGAATTACATCAATTTTCAAATTAAAAGCATTACTGGTGCTGGGATTCTAACTTCCGCCCCTGCAAATGCCTCAACGTTGATAGTAGCTCGACCGCTCGTCGCAGGCGACCAAGCAGGACCCTTCGAATCTCTGCGCTGCAGCTGTATTAAACTCAACTCACTTATTTGTTGCCCCTTTTATTTCTTTTACAACATTCACTCTGTATCTGTTGGTTTCCATTATCGTCAAGGGTAAAACTTGAGCTATGTGCAAAATATTACTTTCACTTAAATAATAGTTCTTGAGCATAAATAGGTAAAATATTTTTTTAAGATGCTCACTCTATATATATGTACTGAAATTTTTTCGGTTTCATGTCAGAAGGCATATAATCCAATCCGCATGCAAAATATCGTCTTCTTACAACAAATAGTTTTTGAGTTATATGTTATACCCCGGCAACAGGCAGACAGACAGAGAGATAATTAGACAGACAGGCAGACAAAACGTGAAAATCTGAAGATCTCGGAAGATGTTTCTTCGTGATTACAATATATCCTTCGTCTTTTAGACGAGGGAAGTAAAAACATCATGTTCAACGCGTTTATAAAGTGATGTTTTATGCTCGTATCAAATTTACCCACTCCTTTCGCTGCACTCGCTTATAATAAAACGGTTACACCTGTTAGAAAAGTTGTACTTTTCTTAACATGTAGAACAATCTATTACTTGTTGTGAGTGTTTACTTACAAATTTAAAGATTTTTATTCGAAATCCAAAACTTTCTATACTACGCATGGAAATTAAAAGCAACGCAAAATATATGTTTGGATTTATATGTTTTCGCGCCGAAACGGCCCCGCGCCGAAACGTTTCGCGCCGAATAGTCCTCGTGCTGAATCGTCTCTGCGTCAAAACGTCCCATCCCGCGGTCCACTGTAGGAAATTATTACCCCAGCTAGGTACAGAATTGTACATACCAAGTCCAACAAGTAACCAGGGGAAACGCCCAGATCGTAGCTTTAGCAGATGATTTTCATGGTCGAGACTCGATCACAGATCGTAAGAAATGCATATGAGCACATTTAAATTTTTTATATTTTCATAGAGAGTGTTCCACTAACTAAAATAATTTATATGAATGCCGATATTTAATGGAAACATATCAGTACTGCTGCAACTTGTAGGCTACTAATCACAGAAATAATAGCATCAAAATTATCTTTCCTTAATCTTAATGTAAGAAAATACCAACTTTGATCAGTGAGAAAGCAACAGAAATTGTATGTATAAAAAACTCTTGATAGTAGCACAAGAATTAATAAAGATCAAATAAAACAAGATATAACGTAAAGTTGACACATATTTATTTAGACATTTATACACCGCTTCAAATATATAATAAATTAGTTTTTAAATATCACTCCACATTACGCTCTAAAATTGCATATGGCAGTAACTCTGTAAGGTTGTATATACATAGTGTTCCACAAATTTCTCTTTTGATAGCGCGCGGAATTATTATTTATCTAATTTAAATAATTGACATAAACCACGTCTGCGGTTTCGCCAGACAGCGTAGAACCTACAAAACTGCATTAGGCCACATCACACACCTCCAACAAAAAGTGTGGCCGCAGGCACCGTACACACTTAATATTTTCCTTTAGAATACGCATAGATCTTTCAGTAATAGCGTTCAAACGAGCTTTCATAAAAAGTCATAGTTCAAATCGCAGCAGGTTGCGTATTGGAAGCCAACACCTACGCTATCGCACCAATAGTGTGGGAACTACCTATTAACTATGACCACGATGTGGTAGATTATTATATGTGACCGGGCACAACGCTACAATCAATTTTCCAGCCAAATAAATTAGGTAAATGTATTCGTGAAAGGCTTTTAATGAGTACTCGTGAATTCTAAATTAGGGGTACTCGCTATTGCGAGTCCACTGCTGTCGGAAACATGCCGTTATTATGTTTAATTAAGACATTATTTCGGCGATATCCATAAGTTTAGAAACGGGAAAACTTGACTCTGGCAGATGCCTGTTCGTCCTATTCCGGCTACACATCACATACGATTTTAAACGGCTACTATAACACAATCAGAAAATATCTACTAGAGTTAATTTTTTCCAGAAAATATCTACTAGAGTTGATTTTTTCCTATAAAACAAGAAATGGAACTTAATGAACCCCAAACTGGGAAAATTAAAATTTGCTAAATTTTTAACTATCCCGTTAGTAGTGTCACTGTTATGTCACACAAATAAATATAAATATTCTCATCCAGAATTAGAAAATTATTCGAACAATGTAAATTTTTCTCTCTATATTCAGCTTAAAAATCTACCAATTAATTTCTTAATTACTAAAATTCTAGGTTTCAAATTAATTTAAAAACTTCGTTGTTAGCTTAATCGAAATGTTAGAATTGTACTGTTTGACGTGAAAATTTATCTATATTTCTGTAAAATCGGCATTATGTATTGTCACCGTTATAATAGCTAATTAAAACGTTTCATGCGAACTAAAACATGTTCAAATATATGCAAATCAGCGATAACACTTAACCCTAAATTATACAAATTGGGCGAAATCGGCATAAATTGTTTCTATTGAAAAAATTAATTATGTTGTTAACAACGCATCACACAAAAGCTTTATTTAAAAAACCAATCCTATAAATACACAAACACTAGCAAATATTTAAACTAAAATTCAGTGGATTATGGAGAAACTGATTACTGATAAAAGACATATATTCCATATAACAAGAGGTAAGAAAACTGATTCCAAGTGGGATGTGGAATAAAAAGACGCGTTATTACTAGATCCAGGAAATGTTTATAATGTCAACTATAGGTAATGTTGTGTCAGCTGGGTTTAAATAGTAAGAAAACGTAATTTTTAGGCACATAAATATTTTCTTGAGCAACAGTAAAAGTAATTAATAAACCTGAACTGATGTATTAACCCTAGTAAATGTAGAAAATGTCTGCTTTCTTCCTACAAACATCTTTGAAATTGTCTCCTCATTTTTTCAGAAACATTTTATTATCATTGATGTGAGTTGTTAATTTTCTCAATTATAAGTTTCAGTTGGTTTAAATCATTAACCGGACTCTGAACAATGGTGTCTTTCAAATAGGATTAGAAAAAAGTGTCAAAACCTCTATATCGCCAATTCGCATAAAAAATACTGGTACATCTTCATCTGCATGAGATGTTACCACCGCGTTGTAGAAAACGATCACATAGTTCAACGTCGTTGTACCGCTCCCTTACACGAAGGGTGGCCACGGCCTGGGCTAGCTCATGAACTCTCAGTAGAATATGGCGTGATGTAAGGACTAGGCAAAAAATGCTTCAGGCTTTAAAATTGAACAGTAGAATTATGAAAAATTGGACGCTTGTCATTAGTCACAACATAAAAATAAATCTAGCTAATAAATAACACACCAGCTACCTTTAGTGTTTCGCTGCATACCTATATAAATTGTACAGGAGAAGGGGTTGCGGAAAGAACACAAAAATATTATCAGCAATAAAAGTATTTAATCAAATCCAAATAATTGCAGTAACATATGAATTATATACGTAAGCCATGAAGGCTAAAGTGACAGCAACTTAAGATTTGTAGGACAATTGCCTAACAAATAAATAAACCATGAGTAGGAATCGACTTCCAAGTATTTTAGTCACAACATATGTTAATTAGTAGCTCAGGGTTACAACTCAGGATCGCCACCTGTCAGTATCACACTTGACATGTCCAAAAGACGCGGCGGAAGTGAGTTTTGGGTACATACGTATTTCAGTAATTTGGAAACGATTAATCACTCACGCTTCTAGCGTTATAAATTGATTGATTAAAAGAAGTAATTAAACACGCTTCAGTTTGAATTTCGAAGGCCTTAGCAGGAACTGATTGTATTTGCGGCAACTGCCTTTGTCGATAAAAAGCTGAGAAATGCGTGTACATACATTTTGATGCGGTGTTATGTCCAGCGATCGTGAAGAGGAAGCTGTATGTTGGCTGTATTATTTCGTAGAATCCCAGGACGTCACGAGCAATGAGAGCAGCTAACTGCAGCAAAAGCGGCCTAGAACATTGTGAAATTTCCAGTCAGCTTGCACGTCTAAGCGAAAAATGGGAGGCCCAGTTATTCTTTGAGTAACTGTAGAATAACCTTAAGAAATCCGCATGGGAACCGGCCTAAATATCGAAATTAGTATTTAAAATTTAACTAGAAGAGGTATTCTTACCAAAGCTATTTTTGAAGAAAGCAACGCCACTAGCGGTTTTCGTTTGTTTAAACAAGAGCGGTTTTGGCCTGCTCCTTGAAAATCAGATCCCGCGAAGGCGCATCGTAAAAAATTAATAATCGAGAAACTCGACTGTTTGCTAGCGAGCCTACTCAGGAAAAGCCAAGCGAGCGTGCTTCGACCAGAAAAGCCTTGCAGGTGCCTTACCTATATCGTCAGGCATGAAGCTGAATTTTATATTTAAATATAAGGTGGTCCGAAAAAAGATGCAAATGGCTATAACGCGCGTCAAACTCATTTAAGAAATATTGCAATAATTCGTTCTTGTAGCCTTCTGCAGTTAATGTTAATATTGACCCGATTAATCTATAACGACTTATTTCAACCCGGACTCCTATTTTCTATAGATGAGAGGTGCTTCATGAGGATTATCGTTACTCCAAATCCGTATAATTAATCTGGGAATGAATATACCCATTTAGGTAAAACGAAGCTTCCTTCGTAAAAAAGTTAAATTTAACTGCTCGGCATTGAGATTATTCAAAAATGAAGCAAAAACTGATTCTTTGAGAGTCGTACTCCTGTTCTAAAAATTCCTCAATGAAAATAACTCGCTAATGATGGATGCAAACCATGTCTCAATATGTTCTGGCATGTATGGCAACTTTTCCCGAAATTTAGCAATGACGTGACTCTTCATTCTACACAGCCCGCTGTTGTTTCGTGAATATCTATTAAACTATTCTAGAAGTTTCTTGTATTCTTAAAAAATAGCCAATCCTTCGGAATGCAACCAAGGAGAGTTATCTTTACTGGAAATTCAGTTCTGTTCTTGAATTTTCCCACGGAATATAATTATCATTCTCAAATACTGCTAAACTGATGTGTGGTCTACTACAACTGCTCGTTTACTTTATTGAGTATATTCATGGTCACAGGTTCCACAGTAGTTTAAAAATAACATTTACTATTATGCAGTTTCCTTGCCAAACACATGCCGTAATACACACATTTCTCTTTTCCTCATGCATTTTGTCCAGTAGAAAGTCTATTTTCCTAGAACAAGAATACTCTTCTACTCTTCCCTACTAACCTCAAAATTGTCAAAAATGGTTGTGAGGTAATATCCATTACAGTTATGTTAGCATGAAACATCTAAGATCAACTGTATTTTAAACAATTTGGTGTCGAGTTAAATAGTAACAGGAAAGTTAGGCATCCCTCAAGAGCAATACTAAACTTTGTCTTGTATGGGCAACGGGCTAAAATAAATTTTGGTATTTATAATCTTAGCTTAGTAATTTACTGATTACTAATACATTTTTTATGAAATTTTCCATCTTAGGATAAATAAGTACATTTCAAACAAATTTCAAATGACATATTGATGACGGATATTTAAGAAATGTTGTGGTCGTTAGTCGTACTGAAATCACCTAATACCAAAACCTATTAATTTCCATGGAAAATATTAGGTTATCTATATGTTTTCAATTTGTTTAGTCATAATTCATGTTTTGTTAAATTAGCCTGCAAACTGAAAAAGGCACAAAGGGGTGTACCACAGGAATGATCTTGTTAATATACCAAATATTCAGGCATTTCCGTGCAGGGTGTTACTTTTTTGAATCATAAAAAATCTCCCAATTTATCTATGTACTAGTAGCTGTCTACATTTAAATATGTAAAGTGATTTTATCAGTAAATCTACGTTGTCGAAACACTTTTGAGTTAGAATGCTTGACAGATACAATGTTGTTACTTCAGCCCCCCATACAGCTGCGAACAAATTGCGCAAACTGACAGGTTGTTGTGCAAACAAGATCACCCATACACTATACCTAATTTTATGCAAACCCCAGTTGCTTTTATCGTGTACTTAAGAAAACATGTCGTCTGACGACGCAGCCTGTTTAGCTATAATAATTGCTGTTGCGTCGGATGTTGGTGTTAAAAAAAGAAAAAGGAAGCAGGGAGTTTGGATGAAAGAGTGGTTAAAGAAAAGATCTTTTTAGCCACGCTAATCTCCTCAAAGAACTTCAGTTGAGTTCACAACTAGAGTATAAAAATTATTTACGAATGGACCCCTCTACTTTTGGTGAATTATTGGCTATGGTAACGCCGCTTATACAAAAAGAAGATACGATATTGAGAGACGCAATATCGGCCAAGCAAAGGTTGTTTGCTACTTTAAGGCACCTTGCATCAGAACTTACCTTTGAGTGTTTAAACTTTGAAACAGCAATTGCTGCTCAAACACTTGGAAAGATTGCCATCGAAACCTGTGAAGCAATCATAAAGGTTTTAAATAAATGTATAAAGGTAAGTAATTATTGCTTTATTTATTTTCAAAAATGAACTAAAAGATAACATAAATTAAACGTTGAAATGAAGTAGTTCTCGAGATACCATATACTTATTGAAATTGTGGATCAGAGAGTAGGTCGGTTACTACAGAATACTGTACTGGTGTGTTCTCTATTGTAGTTACCTGTAATGGGGTTGGAGAATATGAATATGATTGGCTATTATTTGAATGTGGCGAAGATGGGTAGTAGGATGAAATTACAGAGCGAGGTCGTGAAGTGGGTTTATAGTAACTGAATTTCTATGCCCAAGCGCACTTCATATAAAATATCGTTTATGGCATGAATTTGCTGAACTGATGACAGCTTCATGAATTCGAATGCCCAACTTTTTGCTAAAATGTCCACCTCGTTGTTAGAAGTGCGAAGATGTTCGCAAGCTATCTTCAATAGTTCATTCCGTTTCTGTGATTCCTCGTAATTAGTTTTCTTTTCGTTTTTTAGCTCTACGTTGTACCTATAGGAGTATCCGGTGTGTCTATTTCATGAGGTGTATCTGTTTCTTGATGTGTATTTGTTTCTTGGTTACTTATGTCTTGGGTAGGATCCCGCAAAATATAAAAAATAGGTTTATAAGATGCATACTTCTCCTTATTAAACAATTGTATAAGTAACACTAATGACAGCATGTTTTCCTTTCAGCTCCCACAAAGTGAAAATGAATGGATAATTGTGGCTAAGGATTTTGAGACGAAGTGAAATTTTCCTCATTGTCTTGGGGTAATAGGCGGCAAACATGTTAACATATTTAATCCCCCGGAACGGGCTCATATTACTTCAACTACAAACCTTCATTTAGCATTGTTTTAATGGGAATCGTAAATGCAAATTATGAGTTCTTGGTGGTTGATGTCGACGCCAATGGACGAGTTTCTGATGGAGAGGGGTTTTCAAATACGGTATTCTATACAAAACTTGTAGAAAAAGACCTGTGCATTCCTGAACCGGAAAATTTACCATCAACCAATGTCAAAACGCCCTATGTTTTCGTAGTGGATGATGCTTTTCTACTTATGGAGAATTTGATGAAACCATTTAGCAAGAGAAACCTCGCCAATGAAATGATTTATAACTACAGGGTGTCACGGAGCCGCCGAATGATTGAAAATGTGTTTGGAATACTAGCTTCTCGGTTCAGAATTCTGTTAAATCAAATTAACGTATGTCCAGAAAAAGCTGTCACCATAGTAGTGGCATGTTGCTACTTGCACAACTTTTTGCGGCATAAAAAAGTAGAATCTTATTTCCAAGGCGGCGTAGATGTTGAAAACATAAATACAGGAGAGTTCATAAATGCTGATGCCCACGTTACTTACACTACAGCCACTCCAAGGAAGAAACAGTACCATCACAGCAAAAGAAATAAGAGCACAGCTTTGTAATTATTTTAATAATGTTGGAGCTGTTCCATGGCAGAGCAATACATATTTCAACAATAAACTATGAATTAATTTTTCAGTAAAATATGTGTGTTTAAGAAAAATATCCTGTCTTTTAGTATTGAATAACAGAATTTAAATATGAATCGTTTACTTACTGTGTCCTCATTTTCTATCTCATAGGGGTCGTTCATGGTAGAGGTTCCTGGCACTTGAGTTTCTCGATCCCTCAGAAAATCTAGTTTCTCGAAGCACAACAAACAAAAAAAGTGAAACCGGACCGCCCGGACTGGGATTCGAACTCTCTCCGAGCGCTCCAGTTTTTACTGTGACCTTGGCTGCAAGCGGAGGGTGTGTACACATATATTTTTTGTATTTAGCAGAAGATGACCACCAATTTATATAATACCTAGTCCTGAATCAACGGCATCGAAAAAATTATTTTAAAAAGCATCTTTCTCTAACGCCTTTCAGGTAAAGTTTCCACCAATCTCCGTCTATCGTTGAACATTGTAATAATCAAAATTAAATGTAACATTAAAACTAACATGCTGCTTCAACTGTTATGTTGAGCTCCGATTTAGTATTCAAACCAACACTGATGACAGGTCACGGGTGGTGTAACTTGAACAAGCTTTCACGTTCGATCAGCAGAGTTAAGCAACGCTCTCTCTGGTTAGAACTTGGATGGGAGTTCCACGGCTGCACCTCTCGGCGCCTCGTGATACGGCTGTCACGGAAATAGGTGGTCCCGGCAGTCATAACAACATCATGACAGTCGTTAGTGGGGTTGGAAGTCCCCATAAATGCACAGCGACGGCGACGCCTATAATTGGCCTAACGGCTGTTGGCTAAGTGCGAAATAAATAAATAAAACAGTTACGGATACAGATTTAGCTCTTGTTTTCTGTTAAATATGCAAAATATGAAGGCAGATAAAATAAGTCCTTTTTGCTTGTAGGCCGAATAGCTGATTAACCTTGCCCGTCGAAATTGAGAAAGGGTTCCGTCAGTAGGTATTAAACACTACTACACGCGTTAGCACTAATAAAAAATTATTCAAATTTTTTATTGACCTCCTAGTAGGTTAAATAGAAAGGGTATCTTCATATTTATATTTCTTTCTTGCACCTATGAAATCTTGAAAAATGAAGTTGGCGTTACCGGCTCTATGTAATTACAAAATGTAAGAACCAATGCGTTCTACATCTAGTGTTTATGGATTAACTATAATTAAAAGTACAATGAAGAGTATACCGGGTGTAACAGGATCATGGTACACCCCCGTATCTCCGTTAGTTTTAAAGGTAATTTATTGAAATTTGGTATATCCCATATACATAATAAGCGGCACTTTTTGACCTGCAAATGATTTTTTTTTCACTTCCGGTTTCGCCGGAAGTGATACCAACTTTCGATTTTTAAATAGAACACCCTGTATATTATTACATTTCTGAAATCTGCATAATTTTCTGAATCCAATGATACCACATAAGTGACATTTCAAACGTCAAAAATTTTTTTAATTTAATTTTTAATTTTCCATTTAAGTGTGCCATGATGGTTCCGATTTATTCCAATTGATCCATTTAATGCTAGAAAAATCGAAATCCCGTCAAAAATACTAAATTGCGTTTTTTATGAGCAAATAAAGTTCACCGTAATCAATTTTGGGGTAAAACTCAATTTTTTCAAATGGAACCATATTGGTACCGTGGTACCATTTATTAGTACTATTAATAAGGAATTTATTCATATATGGTAATTAAATGTGCGATAAATACAAACAAAATTACAACTAAAAGAAAATAAGAAAATACAAAAAATACAACTTGAAATACAAAAAATTAACACAAAACATTAGAACAATTGTTCGAAATGCTGTCCATTAACGTCAACGCACTTCTGAACTCTCGTAGCTGTTTCTTGAAGAACGTTCGATAATTGCTGGGCCGTTATTCTATTAATTGCGCGTCTTACTCGCAACTCCAGATCTTCGCGGGTTGTAACGGGGGTTGCATAAACAATGTTTTTCAAATGGCCCCAAACAAAGAAATCAAGAGGTGTCAAATCAGGTGACCTTGGAGGCCATCGCACAGGACCATTCGTCGAAATTACGTTTTCTTCGAATGCTTGTTGAAGGTAATCAATTACTATTCTTGAATTATGGGGAGGAGCTCCATCTTGTTGGAAATACATTCCCTGTCGTAAATGGATAGGTAATTCAGCTAACCTGTCCTCAATTTCATTTTGCAGAAATCCTAAGTATCTAGCTCCAGTCAAGGCTCCTTCAAATATTATTGGACCAATGACTCTACGACCGACTCTTCCAAGCCAAACATTGAAACCGAACCGCACTTGAAAATTACCCTGCCGCAATAAATGTTGATTTACTTGTGACCAATACCTTGTATTTTGTCGGTTAAATAATCCCATATTTGTAAACCTACACTCGTCCGAAAATAAAATCCTTCCCAAAAAAGCATTGTTTGGCTGCACATTATTCTGCAAGATCCAATTGCAATATTCCATCCTACGTTCATAATCATTTTCGTACAGGTGCTGGTGCAATTGATATTTGAAGGATTTATAATTGTTTTTGTGCAAGATTCGGCTTACCGTTTGGTGACTAATTTCCAAATCAAACCCAATTTGCCTTAAAGAAACAGTCTTATCAACTTCTATTCGAGCTAAAACATTAATTTCCGTTCCTTCGTCAATGATAACGTTTTCTTCGGGATCGGGATCATGGTTAGGCTCTCTTCGGAATTGATTTTCAAGACGATTAAAATAATTTCTCGCTGGACATTGTCTATCAGGATATCGGTCGGCATAAAGGTTTCTAGCCGCAAGGCCATTTTTTCTACATTCCCCATAAATAATTAACATGTCCACTCTTTCATCCTTTGTATAAATGTGCGGCATTTTGAACAAAAATAACAACAAATGTAAAGACTCTTCCAATACACAATAGAAACACCGATAAACCAACAAGTATTTATTTGACAGTCTGAATAAACAATTTCATTGTTTTCAAAGCCTCCTTAGTCTTAACACTAAATTAGACCAAAATAATTGTATTTTCTTATTTTCTTTTAGCTGTAATTTTGATTGTATTTATCGCACATTTAATTACCATGTATGAATAAATTCCTTATTAATAGTACTAATAAATGGTACCACGGTACCAATATGGTTCCATTTGAAAAAATTGAGTTTTACCCCAAAATTGATTACGGTGAACTTTATTTGCTCATAAAAAACGCAATTTAGTATTTTTGACGGGATTTCGATTTTTCTAGCATTAAATGGATCAATTGGAATAAATCGGAACCATCATGGCACACTTAAATGGAAAATTAAAAATTAAATTAAAAAAATTTTTGACGTTTGAAATGTCACTTATGTGGTATCATTGGATTCAGAAAATTATGCAGATTTCAGAAATGTAATAATATACAGGGTGTTCTATTTAAAAATCGAAAGTTGGTATCACTTCCGGCGAAACCGGAAGTGAAAAAAAAATCATTTGCAGGTCAAAAAGTGCCGCTTATTATGTATATGGGATATACCAAATTTCAATAAATTACCTTTAAAACTAACGGAGATACGGGGGTGTACCATGATCCTGTTACACCCGGTATATTATTTAATTGCTATTGATTATACAGCACCGTGACAAGTTTCAAAGTTGAACAAAGTCAACAAGGTCCCATAATGTACTTCTATCTTCATAGAAGCTGACTGAAATTATATTTGAACGAATGTAAGCTAGGTACTATAGACACAGTAGAAACCACGCTGATGAGACCTTTTAAAATTCCTTTCCTATACTTTTACCTAATGTTCTTCTGTAGTGGTGGCGTTGCTGATGGTAGTACTATATTAGGCAAACAATATTGCATCCGAACATTCCATTCAAACAAAATCTAATTGCAGTTGTAGATCTACTAATTTCTACAATAAGCGGTTTAGGGATAAATAACTGAAATCTGATTAATTTAAGTTAATAGTATTTCTCGGGTGGTGTTTGGTATATTGATATGACACATTATAATGCCCACTAACAATCTAACCTTATCTATACAAACACCAGTGAAACAAGTTATAGTATTACCAGTTTTATGACGGCGAAAGCTTGAGGACTACTTTGGGAGTCAGATTATATCTAAAACTAGGTGGTAGTGTTAACGATGATGTTGTGATTTTGTCTTTAAACTTACATAATAGGGAACCCAACCAGCACCAAAGTACCCGTAACTGGTACTTGAAACTCAAACCTCCACTATAACTGTTACTTATATATAACTTCATTTAACACATTTACAGTTACTGCCACGTAATGGTTAATTTCTAACTGTATATGACTTGCAGGTAGCTTTTCCGGTATTTACTTTTGAGACGACCTTAATTTTTTTAAAATTTTAAAGTAACTACCGATAGTAGCGGCAACTAATTTAGCTGATGAAATATGGGATCAGAGTTGCAACTACTTTGAAGTAGTTTTGATAGTTGCCACGACGATCTGGACACCTTTACTATTCCTATAAAGTTGTGAAACTTGTAACTGATATTTATTAGTGCTAATAACGTTTTTGCTACCTATAGATGGAACACTGCTGTGCACGGTGACTATAAAGTGCGTGTCACGTCTGAAATTCACTATTCAGTAACCTTCACCATCTAGTTTCCAATAGTCGTAAAATGTTTTGCTGTGTATTGTTGTGCAGTGTGCTATGGTCCACGCCGGCGCTAAACATTTTGTCGACCTATGTAAAAAATTTTGGGCGTCCACTAAAACGAATTACGTACACAGTTTGGTATGCCAGAAGTTTATTTAAAATTATAAATCAACTACTTTCCTGTTATGGCATAGAAATGCATCGATAGGATATAAAATTTGGAGAAGCGATAGCGGCAACGTACCCTGATTAACTTTAAGTTGAAACAAAAATAAATCTGCTTCGAAGTATTGCACTGTGAACTTATATCTTATTTACAACTTAAAAACGAATTTAGACTTAATTTTACTACCCTTGAAAACTTTGCCTGCCCGTGCAAGTACACGCGTTGCACCAGGTTCAAGTAGCATGTGGAACCATGAAGTTGTAAAGGGAATTATGAACAGGCAGTATGTGGTCGATAAAACTCCGCCGGGACTTTAAAGTGGTGCTATAGGTTTCTTCCGTACTCTGAAGTAAGTGTAACTGTGTAACATATTTGCAGTTCTCGTTACGCTGTCGTCAAGTAGCAATTACTTTCATGTTATATCTGTTATTAACGAATTCAAAGTTATTTTTCCATAATACGACATATTTATGGGAAAAACTTACGACGCCATTATTTAAAAACATAAATATTTACATCACAATGGTTTTAAAATTTTAATTTATCGTTGTTTCCCCGCCAATTAAGCTAATTAGTTTTAACTTTCAAAGAACAATAAAAAATCTTGAGCATCTACGAGCCCATACTCTTCCATGATGTAAAAATATTTTAAAACCAATATTTTAATTATAAGCAATTTTGAATAGCGCGTAGTCTGATTTGGTCGTATCATCTTTATGTATGGCAGTAAACTTGCATTTGTTTTAGTTTGGTCACTCAGAGTATCGGATACGAACAGAAGTTTTACTCTCTAATATTATTTATACATTATTTGATTTAGTTTCTGAACTTGAAAAATGAAAAGGATCATAGAAGAATGAAAACATAAGTATAAGATCAGTTGCAAGACAAAGCTAGCAACACTAATCTGAAAGTTTTGGCTACCAATCAGCAACGTCGCTGCTACGTATCCACAACGTCATTGCAACGTAGCCGGACAAGTTCCAGGAACGTCGTTTAAACGTTGCAGTCATCAAAAATTATTCGCCATTTTAGTTGTTTGCACGTAATAGGGAAAATTCCTTTTACGTGCCCGTTACTAGTGACTAACACTTTAAAGTTTGTACAATGGTAGCCGATACGTTCCAGCGAGTAATTGTACTAGCTGGGAATAGCATGACGCTGACTTGGATGCAACATAGGTGATGTCATCTGATCTTAATTGAACCGGCGTCGGTGAGGAAGCCTTCAATAAGTAGATTGGCTGAATAAATATATAGGTATTAAAAAAAACCAGGTGACAAGTAACAAGTAAACCATATATTAGTATTAAAATTTTCATATATAGATTTTAGTTCTTTAGATATAGTGTAAAGGTATTAGCCCACGACTTAGCTCTGACTGCAGTGCAGGATAATCGACTGATTCAGATAAGCACAGAGTTGAGGTATTTTAAATAACTGCAATGTTAAACAAGAGTAAAATCGTAAATGTATTGATAATGAGATGCGAGAACCGATAATTAGTAGAGAAAGGCACGCTAAGACAAGGCATGTTCAGGGGGTTTTGAATTGGCTCGTGAATTAATAATTTAAAATGAAAGGTTTGTGCACATGCAAAGCCAAAATTTATTTAACACAAATGGTTTGTTGGCTGCAATTTGAATATAGTGTAAGTTTATTAAGTCAAAGCATAAGATGGTAAAAATTGTAAGCATAGCAGAAAGGTAAACCGATATGAAGCAGAATAGAAAGAATTTGCAAGAGAGCA
Source organism: Agriotes lineatus (assembly GCA_940337035.1). Classification (NCBI taxonomy): domain Eukaryota; kingdom Metazoa; phylum Arthropoda; class Insecta; order Coleoptera; family Elateridae; genus Agriotes; species Agriotes lineatus. Next base: position 20,621 of record CALNHX010001301.1, read on the forward strand.
ATTGATAAATATTGGCAACAGATTGTGGTGAGAGACGTGAAAGTACGGAACTCAATAATTAGTGCATATAAAATCAAAGTGAAGCAAAGCAGAGCTGTAACTTTTAAAATAACGTTTGTGAGACAATTTTAAATTACAAGATTAAAAGACAATAAATTAGATTTGAGAAATGTTATTTTTAGTTTAAAGTATCAAATTTTCTTCCAATTCTAACTGTTAATAATCAAACCTAATTCTCTTAAACAAAAAACACTTCAAATATCCATAGCAACACAATGTTAATTTGTTTAAGAAACAAGGAGAACAATTAATATTAATTGACTTGAAGTTTGTATGAAATTTGCTCCACTTTTGTGTCAGTGCGCATATGAGAGTGTTTGTGAAGCTTTACACCACAAATAAATGTGAAATTTCTACGATCTTATTCTGGAGCAATCCGCAGTCGTTCCAACTGGGATTTTCCAGTTTCGTTCCCCGTGAAAATAAGCATTCTGAGCCACAGGGCTGTATTCCAAGGCGTCGGTAGAGACTGCAAGAGGCCCATCGTCAACTTTTGCAGCAAGGAAAGCAATCCCAGAGGCTGAAATATCAACAGCATCGACAAAAGTCTCCAGGTAGTAAATGAGCTGTATTTTAAGTGTCAACGTTCGGGAAACGCATTAGAATACAACATCAAACCTTCCCGAAGACGGCCAGCGTGTTTCCCAGGGCCCATTTGCTTCGGTTTTCCCAAAAATAGCGTGGCTTGGGTAAATTATGCAGATTTGGCAAGAGCGACCACTTGAAAAACAGATGCCAGACGTGGTGTGATCTTGAAACAACGAAGGCACGGGTATTTCTGACGTCATCCTAAAAACAATCACGAATAAGTTGCCGAGCGGGAAAAATTTAAATGACTTGCCCAAAGCATTATTCCACGAGTTTTAAAACATTCATATACGCTGTTTGCTTCAGCGACATTTTGTGTTTATCTGTCAAATTGAGAATTTTATGACCTACCGAACCGTGCATTCGAACTACCAACTACTGAGACAGTAAAATTCATATCCAATTTAAGATTATAGTCCGATTCTGATCCCACCCTGAGGAGTGTCATGTTTTTCCAATGAGTTAATGCATTGAATTTTGCATTAAAAGAGCATACAACCACTTATTTTGGCAGTAAATATTACATCTCATTTTAAACAGCCATAATTAATTAACAGGCGAGATGAGATTAAACGAAATTATTATCACATTTTAACATAACGATACAGACAGTTGCAATAGAGACTATGTGTTTTTGTTAACTTTAATTGTCTATGTAGGTATGCTCGACCTGATGGTAACAAAGATAGAAGAGCAGACCAAAAAAAAATTAATTAAATAGTATGCAGCACTAAGTGACTATGTTTTCTTTGTTGTATTACTTTAAAATCAACTTTTGTGAAAATTGTTATGGACTTAATTTCACCAACAAGGTCTTTCCAAAAAAATTACGTAACCGATTACGGTTCTCCTACGGTTCCGCCGCTCTTTGTTTCTATCTACAGAAAGCCTTCTACCAACAAACTCTTTCCCTCCTGTATCAAACTGTTTAGTTTTTCTGTTCTGGAATTTGTGAATAGTCGACAAGGTTCTAGAGAGATTTCCAGAGCTCTAGGGTTAAATCAAACTAAGTTTTTCTGAGCACAATTAGTTATCCGTTCCTTGTAATGTTATGCTGTTGGTTATTTTGTTGTTGTTGCAAAGATGGAAAATAGATTACATTGTTTTGCCGTCCCATCATTTGTTTCTTTTCGACCATTTATTGACTGTTATTACTCTATTAAAATAATGTAACAGTTTTGCGCCTTTATTCCCATAGAAGTAATCGGTTGTTTCTAGGGTAATTTTTCCTCCAGTTTCAGTTTTCTGTATTATTTTTTTAGATCACTATTACCAATACTTTGACTGTTAAATATAAGCAGTTGCCGTATGTTTATACCATCTACCAGCCCCAGTGTATCTATCAACACTAAAAAATTACAGTTTGTTGCTAGCTTTAACTAAAATTTGATATGAATTAGATATCATTAAAAACAGTTCTTAGGAATGATGCAGCACCAACGTGCTATCAATGCCATATAAAACTAACCCGCTGTTCACAATTTGTTTTTATGGGGATTTATTTCGGTTTGCAAGAGGCGTGACTAAAGCACTGTAGGAGGACCTGAAAATCTTGTTTTTCTCCAGCAAGGCCATCGATAGGGTGACTCACATAAACAAATTGCTATCAGCTTCTTCCCACTGAATATATTGCTTTCTGGAGCAGAGGAGCGTAAACTTATCCGTAATGTGGGTGGTCACTGCGGGAATTTCATACGACAGCGATAACAACTATTTGGACATCTGAAAATGTTCCCGTTTTCAGCTCGACCAGCGTTCAATGTCGATTCCGCATTTTTAGGCGATTTAAGACCCATTATTCAGTGGACTAACGAGTCCCGAGGACGCCAGCATAAATCCAGTTTAGGACTGCACCGAATTTTTCGAAAGAAATGTCGAAACGTCGCGTATCGCGGCCATAACAATAAAATATGAATATCATAACGTACACGGACCCCCGCATATTTAGCATTCTCCGTGATAAATCTGAGGGCCCTCTAACGAGCGGGATGCCATTCGACACATAAAACCAACCGCCGGTAAAAACTCGGGCCATATAATTATCAGGGCCAAAAATATGGCTAAACATGTTTTGTATTAAGTTACTTCGGTCGTCAAAATTAAAACACGCGTTCCGTGGGCGCACACGAAAATCGGCACGAGGACAATGGGACCGGGAAATTTAAAAAATTCTAAATAGCAGCATAAAATTAAGCACTTCAAAGATCTGTAAGATAAAACAAAAATGTAGAAGAACATTCCTTCCAGGTTAAAAATAAATGAACGAAAATAATAGCCCCTGTTATTCTCTTAAAATGTCACTAAAAACCTATAACTGTATACTTACTCTGCTTGCTTTTAAATAAAATATAAGGCGTTTGTTCTAAAGTCACAGGGCCGTAACTAGGCAAACGTTTATTGTAGGCAGCCAACATTTTTGCGCCCCTCAGGACGCTAAGGATATATGTGGCAAAAATACTAATGTTACTGTATAACTTCTGCATTTATCTCCGGATATATGATGGAATGTATTCAAAACGAACAGGTAGGTATTCAAAAATAAATCCAACTTTTTTAATTCAAAAGTTTTAAAACAACTAAATGTTAAAATAACTCAACACAAATAAAATAAGAACAGAAGAATATAATTCGAATAAAAAAAGGACATGTCATTATGTACTCAGTAGAACATTTTATAAATCTCTATATATAAACGTTTGGTGTACCTGCGTCTCTGCGTCATATTTTCCTCGGCACAGATCGGACACATTTCGCCCACAATCGGAACGCCACTGCTTCATTTATAAGCCAACGATAAGCATATGCAATGTTTGTTTTAATTACCAAATTCGCATTACCTAGTGTTTCTGTATTGTTAACAGCATTACGGTATTTTTTACCTATTTTGTAGATAATTTTGAAGGCTCCAACCATAGTTCGATCTAGCAAAAGTTGTTTTTCTTACAGGGGCTTTCTATATTGAAGATGTTGATAACATTTTCTTTTGTAACCTTTTTATGCCAAAATTATTTTAATTAGAATAAGACCACCTATGTGGTGCGCTCAAAAGCTAAAAAAGACATGTCAATACGTTAAAATAATACAATATGAACAAATAATTACATAGTATTGTGCGAACATATTTATTATATGCACATAGAATAAGGTTCTATACTCACAGACACACTGTCACGCCGTCTTGTAGTAATCAATATATTTAAAACGTGAAGCTTTGTCCGTCGACACCTAGTATGGGCCTTGCATCAGGCCGATTTCGGTAATTCTTTTTTTAATACCAAGCTGCCACCGTGTATAGTCGGAGAAGTGTTCTAAGTTGGACCAATTCTAGCGGGCAAGTGATTGTAGCGAAAAATGCTATAGTAGTGGAACAAGTAAGCTCTCGAAATCGGTCTGTCGTATTCTGCTGATTGTTGCAATGGGTCACTGTACCAGCGATGAGCCCAAAGCAGTGAATGTATATATAATATGTGTAATCAGTAGACCCGCTCCAATAGTAGTTTAAAATGTAAGTTAGTTTGTCGCCACTGCTGTATTACATTCAGTTTTAAAAATGCATAAATTGTAATAATTAGAATAAGGCCATCTATGCTGTGGGCTAAAAAACTAGTAGTTCTAATACTATGATTGATATAGGCGAGAGTTTTTAACAAACGCCGTTACAAACTGGTAGAGATACGAGGGGAGAATCAATTGTGATCTACCTAGATATGATAGATGCGTAGTGCGGGGTGGAGAAGGTTGGTGCAAGCACTGACATGTCCTTGCGTGTCGGGGTACTTGGTCTCGCTTCAGTCGCGCACCAGCTGCCCTAGTGACTAACTGCGGAAAATATGGAAAAATTAAGTTTAAAGCATCGTGCCGTCATTGAGTTTTTAGTGAAAGAAGGAAATGGGCCAAAGGTCACCAATGACCGTATGATCGCAGTATACCTTCATATTTCAGAATAAAATATTGGGCTAAACAGTTTAAGTCGGGACGTGAGTCCATTGAAGATGACCCGCGTGGAAGGCATGTGGAAGCAACCACGCCCGGAATCGTCGCCAAGGTGGAAAAGCTTGTGCTTCAAGACCGTCGTTCAAAAGCTTCTCAATTAGCTACTGAATTCGGCGTTTCAGAATCATCGGTTTTGAGAACCGTACACGAACGTTTGTTCATGAACAAGGTCAGTGCACGATGGGTCCCGACTATGCTGACGCCCCTCCAGAAGGAAAACCGTGTTCTGACTTCAAAAGAATATTTGGACCTATTCGAGGAAGGAAGTGAAGCATTTCTGTCTAAAATAGTAACGGGTGATGAAACGTGGATTCACCATTGGGACCCGGAGACGAAACAAGAATCAATGCAATGGAAACACAAGGGTTCCCCGCCGCCGAAGAAATTTCGCACTCAACCGTCCGCCGGGAAGATTATGGCCACAATTTTCTGGGATATGGAAGGTGTGCTATTAATTGAATACCTTCCGCACAAGGAGACAATCACAGGGAAGTATTACGCTGGGGTTTTAAAAAACTTGAAGACAGCGATATTGGAGAAGCGACGCGGAAAGTTCAGTCGTGGGGTGCTGCTCTTGAATGACAACGCTTCTGTTCACAAGTCTGCCATTGCGTCAGCTGCTGTGGGTGAATTGGGCTTCCAGGAATTGAACCATTCCCCTTACAGCCCAGACCTGGCCCTCAGCGATATCTACCTATTTCGACACTTAAAGAAACGCCTACGGGGACGAAAATATTCGGACGATGAAGATGTCAAGTGCGCCGTTTCGGCATTTTTCACGGAGCAAGATTAATTTTTTTTCTGACAGTATCGAAGGACTCCCAGCCAAGTGGAACAAATGTATCGAATTAAGAGGTGATTACATTGAAAAACAATAAATAAAATTTCCAGTGAGTCTTTTCTTTCATAGCTAGGTAGATCACTTTTGATTCTCCCCTCGGATGACATTCCCTTTGGAAATCGAATATGTATCTACACTTTACATTATTATACTTATTATTATTCAGGCTACAATCGTCAATATCACTAATTAATTTGTTTATAAAATTGCCCACTTGCTTATTTTTTTTATTAGTACGAGGGAAATTCTTTTTATTTCCAGTACCATTTTGGCGCCCCTTGCCGCTTGCGCCTGTAGGCGGGGGCCTACAAGGCCTATACCTAGTTACGGCCTGCGAAAGTGGCTTAAAAATAAAAATAGTACCTACAACTCTATGTAGATTAAATGATGCTAGACAAATACCTTACGTATAGTGTGAGTTTCGTTGCATTCTTATCTTTGTCTTAAAATCCATTGTAGTAGTTAGTTAATCACGCCGCTAACCGTGGTTAGCAATTGGTTTCCCGAAAAGTGGCTTTTCGCTACAGCGAATTTATTTAAGTTTTATTTAAGAAATAGTACCACTTTTCCAGGATTTTTAAAATAAACACAAATATGTACATGAAACACAGCACTTTTTTACATATCCGCGCGACCCTAGCTACTTTAAGTGCAGTCTAGGCATTCCTGTTAAAAACACTTTGTTTAACCGTAGCTACTTTGCCAATTTCAAAAACATCACCAAAACCATCATCAACCCTGTGTAAGACTTTTTCACATAACTTATAAAACATTTATTTCATTACTACATAGAATACTGATGTCACACACCTTTATATTGCGCCGATTTAAATAACAAATCACTACTGTTAACAAGAAAATAGTCTTGTAATAGCGTCAAATCACAACTATGCAAAATTTTAGAGATTGAGTGCAACCACCTTAGAAGTGATAAATGCGTATATGAAATTGCACGCCAAAGGGCATAGTAACTCAAACTAGCAATAAAACCCCATTCTACGCTATCTGGAATTAAATAGTACTCAACTGAATGATATGGTATTGATAAGAGGGAATAACTGCTATTATTATTATTAGTATTATTATATTTTGCCATTTCATATTCAGATGGTTAATTTCCCTTAACATGATGTTGAAAGACATTTCCCGTAGATACTGTTAGTTTTATAAATTTTATTAATATTAATTTTAGATTTAATTACAATTCGTAAATAGGTACACCTAGTCCTTCCCTACCTCCTGGATAATTTCTTTGTCTCTTTGTGTCTCGTTATTTCTACCTCCTGGCCTAATTCTCTTTACATAACTTTTGGGTTAAACTCAATAATTATAGAAAATTCTCAAGCCAATATCATAACTTTTTAATACAACAAATTTTTATATTAAAACCACCAATTTATGGTATTCATTGATTATAATCAAGCGTATGACAGAGTAAATCAAAATGAGTTGTATACTGCAGTGAAGGATCTCGAGACAACAACATTATTCAACCTGATCCTAAAGACAGTGCTTCGAGGGAGTAAGACGTACACTAGGGGCAGCGTAGCTTATGCTGGTGATTTAACTTTGATTGCAGAAACAAACACTGAACTGGAGGATGTATTCAGAAGAATGGGAAAAAATGCAAAGGAACACGGTTTGCAATTCAATCAAGAAAATTCAAATATATGGTAGACACAGGGAGTGGAGATATAAAAATTAAAGTAGCAGACGGAAAAGAATATACATTCGCTGAAGTGCCTGAATCATCTACTTAGGGGTGGCAATTACAACGACAGGTGGTGACAAAGGAAGTATGACCGTTTGGAAGCAAGATTACGGGAGGTTTTCTGCGGCTCTTCAGAGCGAGCATTACGGGATATCTGACGGAAAATGAGCCTGCTCCATTCGTAGCACGATTTTATAAAAGTTTATAACCTTGTTGCATACATCAACTCTCGCCATGGAAGTATGACAAAGTTTGACAAAATGGCATCACAACTGTAGTTGTAAGCCTAACGAGAAGGAAACATGGCGCGTGCTGTAAGTGAAATGCCTAAATTTGAGTACCTTTCAGTAATCAAGTATCTCACCAAGAAAGGACTTCTTGCAAAGGACATTAATGAGGAGTTGAACCGTGTCTACGGCAAGTCTTCTCCTTCGTATGCGACAGTTAAAAAGTGGGTTCGGCTGTTTCAACAAGGGAGAGAGTGTATTGACGACCACCCTGGGCCCTCAGTTTCGGTAGTGACCGAGGAAAATGTGGAAAAAACTGATGGAAATGGTGCCCGCATACCGGCGAATTCGTATTCGGCAGATAGCTAACGAACTAAAGATTATTAAAGAAAGAGTTGGAACGATCCTTCATATGCATTTAAGCATGAGCAAAGTTTGTGCACGCTGGGTACCTAAATGTTGACGCCATTTGATCGACAGCGGCGAGTGGAAAGTTCGCGGGCGTTTCGCGAACTGTGTGAACTGAATGAAGACGCAATTTGGGGGAGAATTGTCACCTGTGATGAGACATAGATTCATCAGTATGATCCGGAATCCAAACGGGAATCTATGCAGTGAGTAAAAAAGGGACAAGCATCACCCAGGAAGTTCAAAGTCTCTCGCACCACTTGTAAGCTCATGGCATCCATTTTTTTGGATAGCGAAGGAGTTTTGATGATAGATTACTTGCCAAGAAGGACAACGATGACAGGCGCGTATTATGCGAATCTTATTGTTCAACTGCGGGAAATCATCAAGAAGAAAAGGCGAGGAAAATTGAGGCGTAGCATTTTGTTACTTCAGGACAACGCACGGCCCAAATTGCAAAGCGTGCTTTAAGGGAGTCAGGAATGGAAGAAATTGTCCACCCGCCCTACAGTCCAGACATGGCCCCCAGTGATTACTATTTGTTTTCAAATTTGAAGAAAGACCTCCGTGGGCTAAGATTTAGGGATGAAGACGAGATGATGATGGCTGTAGAAGCCCAAACTTCGAAATATTTTTTGACCGGTTTAAAAATGTTGTATACGCGATGTCAAAAGTGCATTGAGGTTGGGGGAGACTATATAGAAAAATAATAAAAAAATCCGAAAACAGTTTACATTAACTACCCCAGGCTCAATTTCCGTCAGACACCCCTCGTATATCTAGACGTGTCAAGATGCGAATACATAGGGTTCGGCAGAATAATGTTACCATTTTCAAAATGCCATAAATTTTTAACAAAACCAAACCCATTACTTATTCGTATCACAAATTGTTCTATAAACATTTGAATTTTATGACCTATTATCAAACCTTTCAAATTACTACAATTGTCTTCAATACAAACCCGAAGTCGTTCAGTGACGTTTACCATAACAACACAGAATTTCTTCGGTGACAGCTTCAATTTTAGCATGAATGCAGTCGTTTATGTTGTTAAAAGGCATAGAATAGAACTTTTTCTTTCAGCTAGCTTCATAGAAAAAAAAATGTAAGGCTGTCAAGTATTCTATACTTGATACCCAGAAAATATCGTTGAAACGCTCAAATCCAATTCTTACTCGTTCAATTTTTTTTAAATTTCTATCAGATCTTCCACTAGTCATTCCTTTTTTGTTGTGAACAAATCCATCTTCTTGCTATTTTCTGACCGATCTGGGAATGGTCAGTCGAGGTGGCGTATCCCCTCTGCCACTGATGTCCCCAAAGTCCAATCGAAACGCACATTGTACTGCAGTAATTCACCTCAACCTTGCACATTGCTCGACCGCAAAAATTCTTGCTAGCCAAAGCAAGCGATCCAATTTTATTGACATATCAAATCCAAAGGTATGCAGAGTCTATTACATGTTTGACCTTTAAGATGTATGAAGCCATTATTCGACCGGTAGCGATGTACAGCAGTGAAATGTGGGAAAGGAAGATTCTGAGAAGGATTTATAGAAAATGATTGTAGATGGACGAACGCAGAGTTAACAGAGTTGTATGGAGAACCGAGTGTGACGCCGGAGATCAAAGCTCGAAGAATACGCTGGTTGGGGCATGTAGCGAGGCTTGATAACGGTAGGGCCCCAAAATTAGTAATGAAGCACGGAATCCAAGGAAAGAAGAGGAGGGGACGACCTAGGACTAAATGGCTGAACTCAGTGAAAGAGCAGCTCAATATCATAGATTGGGAGAAAGCAGATATTGATAGAAAGGGATGGACGGCTATAAACCACCAAGCCTTGGGCCCTTAAGGCCTGCGGTGCTAATATATATTACTGTGATATTTCTTTCTACAGTGAGATATCATGAGATAATGTAAAGAATAACTAACAAAGTTTTATTTTCCCAAAGAAAAATAAGTAGTTACATTCAAGGCATAAGTTGTTTCATTAAATAAAGGATATTCATTATTCATGTTTATAGTAGCCATATAACACACACACGTAAAGTGCATTTCATACAGCACCAAGTTCGATTGAGGTTTTTCTGTCGCAAAATGTGAGGTTATGATTTGGTAAATCCAGGACAAATTCGCCTGAAGACCCTATTTCTAGCCACACAAAGAGCCAGCATACGTATAGGACCACCTGCTAGTATTTATTGGCGCAGAATAAAACATTTTGGACACGCTTATGTACGATTCAGCGTCCGCGTCAAAATTGCACCTTAATTCTAAGCATGCAGTGTACTTAAGCTTGAAGTGCGTATAAAACCGGGCCAGAATACTAAAACCGTATACACTACTTGTTGCACTGGCGAAGGAGATTGCGCCGTTGGTGTGTATTGGAGCTACAATTGGAGGCCTGGGGTTAAATGGAAGCCCGAGTCGTTGAAAACACAAATTGGAGGGCCACAGCTGGAAAATTAGCTAAAGAGCTCGCATGTGTTCAAATTTTGGGACTGAAAGCAGCGCAAATTGGATATTTTGCACATTAAAGCAATGAACATACGTACAAATGACATTAGAGTTGTTGGGTGTCAATTGTTGCAACTAACCAAGCTTCAGAGAAGTCGGTGCAGTTTATAAAGCATGCACATAGTTGGAGTAAGTGCTGCTTTTGGCCAATGTGGGAAAATCTTCGTTAATTCCATTTCCCTCCTGCAGGTAACGTTCACACAAATGCAGTGGGACTGTGGAACCACCTTTCAGGCATCACATCTGGGTTGTCTGGGGCGAAGTCCGGGATATGCTAAAATCTTTCCATCACAACACCGGCTTGAATATGAGTGAGATTTGGAACACGTATGCAGTAGAATACGCTGAAGACGATGTTGTTATTAATTTTACGTTTAGATGTAAGGTATTTGTACAAATAGAATAAGCATTTTTGTAATTGGCGATCGGCGTTTGTTTGAAAATTTGAACTTGAAACTGTTTTAGGCGACGTTAAATTGGGCCAACTAAAGCAATATAATTGAACGTGTACCTATTGTTTTTCGGCAGCTATATAATAATAGAGTGCCGAAAAAAATAGCACTCTTGAAATTTCTCCGCAGTAATATGACTCACAATTATTGCTGCGCGTTCAGCCGTTTTGAGGTTAAAATTTGTATTTTGATCTGACGTATGTGTGTCAATTGTTTTAAAACGTGAACGGCGTGTTGCTTTGAATAGTATTTGGTTTATTCCTTTTGGTACAACAATACCGTTATTTCGAAAGAACTGTGTTGTGTTTCAAGGTAAAGCTAGCAGCCATCTTGAAGTTATTTGGAACGCAGCGTCGCGCAGTTGAAGATTTACAGAGGGGTTTCCGCAGTGACGCAGAAAACAGGTTAGCGAAAAATTCTGTGCTTGTGTTTATTCTTTAGCCCGGGGTATCCACTATGATAAATAATTAGTCTAGCGAATATGGGTCTTTGGAAAAATCAGGAATAAAACAAGATTTTTCGTTTATTCTTAAATAATTTATTATCATTTACTTCTATGAACCAACAAATTGTTTGATTTTTTGTGTTATCAATTAATAAATAATTTAAATGCAAGGTCAGGTAACAAATATAAACCGTAGGTGCAAGGTTATCTGTTCACCAATCCAAAAAATAAAATTAATTATTGAATTGTAGTAAGAATTAGGGGGCGTAGTTTATAGCAATATTTATATTGGAAAATTTACCCAATCGTTATAAACTGTAGCAAAACAACAGTTTCGGGCGTCAGGTAGTAGAATTATCGTCAGATACACATACCTCATAGGACGTCGAAGATAATCGAGATACCCTCTACATAGATAATGTTTCGCGAAAGATGTGTGGTATTTAACTCGTCAAAAAGATTGTGGGCTACAATTGTACATTCTCTCTATTGATATCATAATGGAATGACATACACATGGAAAGTAGAAATGGTTGTTTTAAGTCTTTGGCTACTCTTTTTCCAAAAATGTTATTGGATAGTACATGTTCTTGTATTGAATGAAATTTAGAAGTAGGTTAGTCGACAACATGACGACTAACATTTTTGACTTGCTTCGGACCTGATTGAGTATTAGGTTCCTATTGAACGGTTTTTCTTAATACTCCAAAGGCTTTACCATTAAGCAAGAAGGATTACCCTCGTACAGGAAAGCAGTGCATAATTTTAAAAAATCGCTGGGTGCCAGTTAGTAATAACAAGAACTGTATGAAGGGGTTGTTCTTGTTCTGACCTGGGAAATAGTAAGAAAATATAAATAACTCTTTTGTATACTGAAATAGTAGAATAATATTGAAGAAACTTTTACGCACATTCACTAATTCCTCATAAAAGATTTACTTAAAAACATTTTCGATTTTTAAAATCGAAGCAATTTACTGACAACGCCGAAGATCAAACATTTCTTGGATACGAACATTAAGCATGTCAAAATTTTGCGTAAAGTCAAATGTGATGACTGCATATTCCGCTTCTGCTGTACACTTTACAGCAGGCTCTAACCACACTTAGCTCTTCGCGTGTTTACCTGTGGTCTTCCAAATCTTTTTTTTTACATTTTTAATTACGTTTGTATTCAAAACACACCACCTACACGAAATTACAATACATTCGTCATACATGTTGAGACTAATCCGACCAAAGTTGTCTCAGGCAAAACTCGTAAATGGATTGTATCGTCCCAAACTCTCTTTTACTTTACTGTATTTAGAGTAATTCCTCCAGGGCGCACAGTTGTTATGTAGCAGGTCTTTGGGTCATCTACGAATATGTAAGTATTTATAAAACCTTATCCCATCCACCTTATTTTCTAATTTAAGAACTGATGAAAATCTACCTTAACCCACGACAGAAATTAACCTGATAGGAAAGCTCCTGGCTTTCTTTAAATAAGATTAGACCATATACCTTTTCTATCTTGTTAGTAATTAATTTAATTTGTTATGTGTATTTTAGAAATTTATTATAATTTCAGATTTGAAGCAAGAGCATATCACTATTAATATAAAGCCTGAAATTGCATTTCTGTACTAAGAAAATTATATAAATACGTATATATAGCCTTCTTGTCGACTTGGATCAATGGCACTTTTTGATTTCTTCTTGTTGTTTTACCTATTACTGTAATACCGTTGGTTCCGCAACCCACTGAATCGGTACTGAGCCGGGTGGCCATTCGACTTTGGAATACAATTAACGTCGCTCTTTTCTGAAGACCGGTCTATGATGTAGAGTAACAATACTACACACACATAACATAGAGGTGGCATAATATGCCTATTAAGGCCGCAGTGCTTTATTCTCCACAAAAAAAAACCTTTCGTTCAGCTAATAACGAATCCTTCTTCAAGCTTGCTTATTTTATTAATCATTTTGAAAACACCAACTCATTTGTACAATCATTGCTTAGTAAAATGTTAATCAATCATTTAGCAAATTTATTTTAGCTGAACTGTAGGGCCTATTTAATTTTTCAAATTGTCATGATATTTCAAATTTGTAAAACAACCTGTATACACCCTTCTTTTGCGATCACTGGTGGTGGAGTTTAATTCTGTTCGCATTATCTTACTTTAAGTGGGAGCTGATCATAGACGTGTTGTTGCTCAAGGGCGGAAATGTGACGCGAGTAGAGTCGTAATTTTGAGAAGGAGTCGCTGTCGTTAATTAATGGTGTTATCCTATTACGGTCGACGCCGAATAAGAAGGTTGACTTATCTCGTATGTTTAAAGTGGTTGTGTTGCGTTTCTTTGCCGACGTGTGCATTCCGCTCGTATCTTTCGGTCGGCTTGCAGACGAGGCAATCGTCAAACTGATGACCTCCCGCATACAACGTAAACACTTTCTTCAAGGTCTGTCTATTTTTCGTCGAGTGTTAGCAGAAGTAACCGACAGCAAGGACGCCTTGCAGCGCTTCGAGGCCCTGCAAGATGCTGTCAGGAAGAGCTTACTTTGTATGTGAATGCAACAACCGTGCGTTAGAAGTTTTATGAAGTAAATGTATTTATTCATTTTCCGCCCACACGCGTCCACAGAAAGACTGTCAAGTCAAATGCGTTAAGAACCCAACAGGTTCCGCACGCTACCGTATTAGTTTAACGTTAAAGTTAAAAAACTCCTTTAGAGATAGACAGTGTGTAACTGACGTCACTTAGGGAATTGCTAATTTAGATCACATTTGTAAATGTGGAACTCTGCCGGCATGAATAGCAAAGGATTTATTAAATTATTTCTGAGTTACTTTTATTAATTATATTGTAAGGCAATTCTCAGGAAGAAGAACAATTTTATTAAACCCAGGCTTTTTACGTATTACAGAGATCGTGTAGATCAAAGGAAAGTTTCTGACTAGAAAAAAAAACCCTCAAAGCACACCCCCTGGATGACATCGGTGGTTTTCGTTTCACAATTTGGGAAATTTACCTTTGCGAGGTTTAGACTGCGTGTCGTCCTTAGACACTAATTACGAGTTATCTAAAACACCAAAAATTCTATCATCAATTCCCACTCCCATTCCTTACTGTATTATCTGGAACACGTTCTTTATTGCAGAACTGATTAGTTTTGTGGGTTATAGTCATGTAAACATTACTTGTGTTTTAAATGCCATTTTGCCCTATAACAAACCTTGAAAACATTTACGAAGGGGTTTAGACGGAGTTTCCGACGCAAGTGTGGTCACACAATAGGTACAAATATCTTTACGTTTGTAGTAATAATAAAACAATCAAATAAAATGCTTAGTAATGCGCAATACATCAATTTTCAAATAAAAAGCTCTGAAGATGGTGGGATTCAAACTCGCGCTTCTACCCGAACTCCGACGCCAGACGCTTTAACTTTTCGGCCACGAGAACTCATGTATTATCTGCGCGTATAACTGCGGTATAAACAACGCGGTAACGACACGAACGACGTGTTCACCTTGTATCCGTGGAGTACAAACTTTGCCTATTTTCGTCATGAGCAAACACGTCAGCTATGTGCAAAATGTTACTTTTATTTAACTAATAGTTCTGGCCCTCTATATATTTGAAAGAAATTCTATTCGGTTTCGAGCCAGGTAGACATATAGTTCGTATGCAAAATATCGTCTTCTACCAACAAATATTTTTAGAGCCAACACAAAGATGGACAGAAGGACAGACAGACGGGCAGACGAATAGACAGAGAGACGGAACTAAGAAAAATATGTTTCACCATCTAGGGACCCTGAAACGTGAAAATCTGAAAAATCTCGGAAGGTAATTTATTTACGATTACAGTACTTCCTTCGTAGTTTAGACGAGCGAAGTAAAACATTATATTACCTTTGGAAAATATTTAACTACGTGAAATGTTCCGATATGCAGATATTCACATTATTACAATTTTTTGAACATGGGAACGAGCTGCCATGGTGAGGAAAATGATATCTATAAAATTTAAAGTTTTGAATCGTCAGCTTTTGAAAGTAAATATCTTTTGAACTTTAAATCTCAATGTAATTAATGTAGCAAATGTAAACAAATATTTAATGAGGATGCAAATATATTTTTCAAAGCCCAAACACAACCATTCCAATAAACTTTCAACAATTTTTGCGAATATAAAGATCCAGATAAGTTACACAGCAAAACAAGCACAGCACTGAGTGACTTACACTTGAGTTCCAGCGTTAAGAATAATACTTAGGAACACCTAGTTTTTTGTTTTGTACTCGTATAATAAATATAAACCTTCGCCTTTTTCTAAATAACTGCGAATAGAAACAAAATATTTATATTCCTGTTATAACACGAAATCAACAGCGGGACGAAAAAAAGCTTTATAAAATATACAAATCACTTAAAACCAAAGTGGTACTCATACTTCAAAGCTGCTTTATATCCAAATCAATATATTAGCCATATTGCAACTTTTGCGATTTCATATAGTACAGCAATACTTTATTTATTTATTTATATCGCACTCAGCCAACAGCCGTTAGGCCAATTATAGGCGTCGCTGTGCATTTATGGGGACTTCCACCCCCACTAACGACTGCCATGATGTTGTTATGACCGCCGGGACCAACTATTTCCGTGACAGCCGTATTACGAGGCGCCGAGAGATGCAGCCGTGGAACTCCCATCCAATTTCTGACCAGAAAGAGCGTTGCTTAACTCTGCTGATCGAACGTGGGCGCTTCTTTAAGCTACACCACCTGAGACCTATTACTATACAGTACTTTAACTCTTACTTCTCTTCTTGTTCAATGTGCTACTACTTCAAGACGAAGGGTTAAATAATTAATTTATTTGTTTCTTCAGAAATATATATATATATAAGGCGAAGAATTTGACTTGGAAAGGGGTTATAGTCAACACCAATCTCAGTACTTGGGCAACGATTACAAGAGCTATTAATGGTTTGTTGAAATAAAACCACTTGATGCTAAGGTCGACAGTTTCGAAATATATTTATTCCATTCTCAAGACCTACGGAGAGGTTACAGATAAGAAGCGATGTTTGTACAATGTAATTAGTTAAGATCTTACCTAACAACTTGCGGGACAAAACCGAAAAGGCACATGTAGTTCACAAAACATGTGACTAGATTTCAAATTTTAAATTTACATGTTTTGTGAACTACATGTGCCTTTTCGGTTTTGTGCCGCAAGTTGTTAGGTAAGATCTTAACTAATTACATTGTACAAACATCGCTTCTTATCTGTAACCTCTCCGTAGGTCTTGAGAATGGAATAAATATATTTCGAAACTGTCGACCTTAGCATCAAGTGGTTTTATTTCAACAAACCATTAATAGCTCTTGTAATCGTTGCCCAAGTACTGAGATTGGTGTTGACTATAACCCCTTTCCCAGTCAAATTCTTCGCCTTGTGTAGTAACCACCGAGCTGTGAAAAGGACTTTGTTATATATATATATATATATAGAAAGTTTTATGATTTAGCAATCTATAGAAGTCATTGCAAGCGAAACTTCATAATAAGCTGTTTAGCAATATCAGAAAGTCAACGAATTTCCAAAATTTCAAAGCAAAAGGTGCGTAATGTTAAAAATATTTTCAAAATCATGTAAAAATAGGTGATGAAATTCTTAGTTGCTCTACAAAAATATAATTCTGAATAATAAAAGCATTGGATGTTAAAAAAAATATAAAAGCGGTCTGTCAGGAATTTCCCTAAACATGGCATGTTAAAATATGGATTTGGAAAAGATAATGAGTTGTGGTGAAGGTTTTAAGTTTTCTAGGTATACGTATCATTTATTCAAGGATAATGGAGGAGGATTGTACTGCTGTCATGTTATAATAATAATAATAATAATAATAATAGTAAACGCCTTTATTAATATAATATGTACATGAAAACAATTAAAATATATGTACAATATTTTGGGCGAAGTTCAGTTCACAGTAGAATTACTGTGAACTGCTCTTCCACTTAACCCAATTCTAAGAAATTGGCATTTTAGAAGAAAAATATAAAAAAATATAAATGCAAGTAATGATTAAATAAACATAGACGAGACTGAACCACCGCACCCGAACTTAAACTGAAAATGTGACTGACAAACGGAGTGTATATTAAAGTGAGATATAAAGGAAATAATTGACTGTAATATCTAAGATTTCTGCTTAGCTATCAAGTAACGCTTGAGCCAATCGCCGAAACGTGGTAATGGAAATGTTCTAAACTCTAAGGGTAATTGATTATAATATTTTACTATACAATATGAAAAGTTACGCTTTCCTAGTTGAGTATGATGTGTAGGGACAGTTATATTACCCCTAAAGCGTAAATTTAAGTTGTGTACGTCTGTACGAAACCTGATTTTGTTATACAAATACGGCGGTGTTTTTGAAGTTAAAATTTTTTTTTACAAACAGCAGCTATGTAATAGACGTCTATTTGCCATATTTAGCCAACCAGAAAGTTTTAATTTGTGAGAAATTCTTGCATATTTTCGTATTCCAAAAATCAAGCGTAAACAAGAATTTTGAAGTTTTTGAATTCTAGCCACATCCTTGTAACCCAAACAGAAGCCATACACCGCATCACAAAAATCAACTTTAGATAAAACTAGGCTATCGCACAATATAGTTTTTATTTGTTTATTTAGTATATGACGATTCTGAAAAATTAGTCGAAGATTATAGTAAACAATTCCTTACATGCTTATTGAAACGTAATGTTGAATCAATCGTTAATCCCAAACTTTTGGCTTGTTCAATTATAGGAAGTGTGTCCTTGCCAATGTATACATTGAAGTGACTCTTTGCATAATTTACGTCACTTTTCTTTCCAAAAAGCATGACTGCAGATTTGTTAGGATTAAGTTTTAGAGAGTGTTTATTAGAAATGTTGGTTAATTTTTGTAAATCTTGATTTATTTTAGCACATGCATCAGAAAGATCTTCAATTTCGAAAGACATGTATAATTGGCAATCATCAGCATAAAAATGGCATTCAGTCGATTGTAAGACTAAAGAAAAATTTGAAATATAAATACAAAAGAGAATTGGGCCTAGAATGGAGCCTTGGGGTACTCCAGTATCAATTTTTAGAAAATTAGATAAGCAACCATACAAATTAACAGCTTGGTATCTTTCAGAAAGATAACTAGTTAATAAGGCAATTGACTCAGGACTAAGTCCTATATAGTGTAGAAGCGATATTAAAATAGAATGGTTGATAGTATCAAAAGCCTTTGAATAGTCTAAAAGAACCAGTGCTGTCAACTTACCTTGGTCTGTAGCAACCACAATGTCATCGACTACATGCAGGAGCGCAGTACTACAGCTGTGATTCTTTTTAAAGCCTGATTGAGTAACAGGTATTATTTGATTAATTTCTAAGTATTGTCTGAGTTGCCGTTACATTATTCGTTCAATTATTTTTGAAAGTGTGGGCAATATGATTATTGGCCGTAAATCCTTTAATTCTTTGGGTGCAGTTATTTTGGGAATAGGCAATATTAAAGCTCTTTTGTACTGCTGCAGAGTTTTGGAGCATTAGTGCAAAGTGGCTAAGTGGAACAATAAATACAGGTATATGTTAATAATACACAAAACGTTAATAAATGAGCAAATAAACAGTAATAATAAAGAATGGTTACACGTTTAAAAAATATCGAAGGTGATTCACTGTAAAAGTATTGTCCTAGCTTATTTTTAGATAAAAAATTACCTTCTGGTCAAATATCACCTGATACAATTCTTATTGAACCAAATAACATTCAATACAAAATAATTTAGATATAATCAAAAGGAATGCAATAATTTGAACATATCCTGAATAAGAGTTGATTGTTCTACTAGAACTAGAAAAATTAAATAAAGGGGCACATTATTAATTACAAGCATACATACATACTGCTGTGATGGTTATACGGCTTTACTATATAATTAATATTTAAAATAAAATTTAGTTAGAGCCTCCCATCGCTAACATAAATTTCTTTTGGGTTCAGCAAATATTACAGATTTATGAAACGCTCAGGGATAATTATTGTGAGTTACTTTATGTTTGACTTGAATTAATGCTCGTATGCCCCTACTTTTAGATAGAATCTAATTGTAAATTAAATGAATGTTGGCTAGCTCAGGTAAGCAGAGATCTTAACACAAGGTGTGGGTCCCCAATTACTTTTTTGAAAATTCTAGCGTACGCCCATGTACGTAGTTTAGATATCCGCTAAATGCTACATCAGATCTAAATGAAATTACGTTTCTGAAAGTTCAATCAAGTGATTGTCGTTTGGTGGTTTTTAATTAATTAAATACAACTCAATGAGTAAATCTCACAGGTAAATTCATCATTTCCCGCTTTCTAGTAGCGTCAGTAGCTATCTTTTGTTTCTTTCAGGCAACACCCGTACCTGGATTGTTTTTAAGCCCAAGCCAAGGAAGGATCCTAACCTCACTTCTGCACTTGGATTTTTCAATTTCAATTTTTACAAGGAAATAATTCGCATAGGCTCTGTTATACAGCGACGTTTAAGCAGCTTCTCAGCAGGTACACATTGGTATAATTTATATTGGCTTCACCACTAACCTGCGAAACCTTCTTTGCATGCCCGTCCGAACCTCGGCCGCAGCAAGAATGTG
Source organism: Agriotes lineatus (assembly GCA_940337035.1). Classification (NCBI taxonomy): domain Eukaryota; kingdom Metazoa; phylum Arthropoda; class Insecta; order Coleoptera; family Elateridae; genus Agriotes; species Agriotes lineatus. Next base: position 40,559 of record CALNHX010001301.1, read on the forward strand.
TCCAGATCTTCTCTTGAAGTTGGTTGCCGGATGTGCGGTGTTGAAGTAGTCCTCGTAGGGCTCGCTTGCTATCGCTGGAACTGCAAAACCGGTCCGGGATGTCCTCAAATGGGTCGATATGGTGCCTCGAAGCTCTACCGCAGGATGGAATCGGAAGCCAATGTTGGAATTAACTTTTGGCGTTGGATTTTCTTGCCTTCATTTGTGCGTGAACACGACCACGTAAATAGCACTCTGGTGAATTTTTAAGGCTGTAACTGTATGTAAAGGTACTAAATTTTAAATTAAAACACCAGTTACTTTTCAAGCTGTCACCAGCAAATTTTATTCAATTGTCTCTCTCAAAGTTATTAAAACAATTGCATATCAATATAAAACTAATCAAATCAAAATCTTCTAACAATTAAACACCTTAAATCTAATCTTTTTACAAACTTTTGCTTATCTACTAAATTTGTCCACTACTTTTGTTAATTTTGTCTTTCACATAACTGTGTCCCGCACTTATTAACCGTCCTTTTTCACAACGTTCTCAATGATCAGTTCTTCCTTTCGTGCACTTCCACAAGAAACACTTCAGAGTTCAACTAAAAGTCCATTTCATTTTTCCACTCGTGCATCAAATTAATGTTCGGATTTTAATTAATCTTGCATGTTAATTATTCATTTTCTTCCCTTTATTTGCCTTCAGGTTTATTCCTGTGTGCTCTTTGCACTCTGTTTTGCCTTCTGCATTTTTATACCTTTCAAGAATATGCTCAAAGAGAAATTTATACAACGATTTCTGACTTGCAATTTACCTCGACAAGCATTTGACCATTCTTTTCATAATTGATTTACTACTACATGGATTGGCTTTTGCATTTTACCATCCCCTTTTAATATTCTAAACTAATTAAATATTGTGGTCCCATTCCTATTAGGTTTAGAACTCTACCTTTCCTTTTATGTTACGATTTTAATACTTATTACAGGCATTGCTTTGCCAATATGAGTGCTAATTCAAATTTGATTTGATTTTATTTGTTGCCATTACATTCTATCTCCTATTCTGAGCTTTATGACCTATTCATTAATTAGCTATGCTCTAGATATGCGATTCAGGGCTTAAGACCATCTCAATACATAATCTGCAACCCCGTATACCGTTTACACAGTGTCGGGGCGCACCGAGCCGCTGAGGGTATGTGCATTTTTTTAATTTAAAGTAGTGGAGCCTGTCTAAGCTAGAACACTATTCCCGCTCTCCAGATGTTCACCCATCCAGGTACTGACCAAGCAGACTGGGGCTTAACTTTAACAAGTGCCGTGAGATGTGCAACACCACTCAGCCGTACTGCCGGCTTACATTATTAACTAAAAAATTTAAAATTCAAAATAAATGATTTAAATTCAATGCTATTACTAGATCGACTTTAGACCTCTAAAGTGGCTCATTATCTACTAGTGAGATAAAAACCATAAGCCACTAGGGAGATAAAAACAAATGTCACTCACTACTTCATTGTTAGTAGCACTGTCACGATATGTCAAATTCGAGATTTGCAGGTTAAGTTTTGCGTCAATCTGTTTCAAATAAAAAACCTAACCTAACCTACTAACGTCGAATTTGACATAGATTGACACTACACTACAGTTCTATCAAACGTATAACACCAATCACAGGCGGTACTTTCCAAATTGTCACTATGACTTTTCACGGCTGTCAATACAAAATGTGTTTTTTAGATATTTATTGAGTTGCTGGATAAAACGTTATATTGTATTCGCATTCTAGTTGCGCTTTATCCACTTAAGAAAATTAAATGCTCGAACGTCGTTCTCGCATTTGAACATTCGTTCGTGGATAAAACGCCTTCTAAAACACTTATACACTAAATTACTATGATATGCAACAAAAGCACAAATTAAAGCTTACATTTTAAATAAAGTAAATAGAAGTTGTATAGCTAACGATTTTAAAATGTCTTCAAAATGTAACGAATATTGATCAAGCAACTAAACCAACGAAGGAGACTTATTAGTGAAATTTTTTCAATAAAGTTAATTTCTAAAAAATCGTTGCTCTCCTACTTGCAAGGGCCAATTATTTGGAATCACTAAATGATAAAAAGAAACACAAGAACCAATATTTTTTGCGAAAATTTACTACTCCTGGAAAAATGTTCAGTTGGTCTGTAGTCGTTCTGCATTCTGTACACACGTATCTGACCATATCCAAACATATATAAACATTATCTTAGAAATGTTAATCTTGGAAATGTGTTTAAAAAAATTCGAACTGTGAATGTTTACATGTGTTTAAGCAAGGTAACTCTAAGAAAATTAGAGGCTTAACGTACTGTCAAACCAGAACCAGTTTTATAAGAGTCAAACTGTCACAAATTTTGTTATAACATCTACTATATGTAAAACAAAGCAAAAAAAATGTATTTTAATTCGCCTTAAGAGTGTGTTGAATTCAAAGGATTGCCTGTCCAAATTTTTGTTTCTAAAGCTTCATATATTCCTCCACTTGAACACAGTATTTGTAAGTTGTCAAGCAAGAGGTTACATACATATTCTTTATTGTGCAATTAAGTAGCAATTAAACGAGGTATCTGATTTCGTGAATTATTGTATTGACTAAGGTCATTAGGGGTCTCTAGTCAGCCAATGCAATTTGAAATACGAAGCACTGCAGCGGCGCATCCACTTTAAATGGATGCTAAGAATTACCAATGTACAGTTTGTCCCCGTATTATGTGCCGGGGAAGAAATTTTGTCTGATTTTACGTTTTCGAGGAAAGCTCCAGAAGAAAGTTTTATGGCCGAAGCTTCGTACTATAAAAGTCAAAGTTTAATTTGCATTTCCAAAAAATTAAGACCAAACTACCCTTATTTTTCGTTTAAGAACAAAATACTAAATAAAATGGTGTCAGAATTGTAATATACATTGTGCCCAGGTCGTCTACTTAAGCATGGAGTTCTCATAAAAAGTAAGAGATAGATTCATTTAAATTAGGGAAATGCTCAGCATCTTCCGAGTAACTCAGAAACGTATGGAAAAATTCGAAGTGTAATTGTTATCAAACACGTAAAATAAAGCAATATTTCCTCTTCGACACACAATCCGGTGACACACCACATAGTCCAAGAACGAACCAAAAATGTCAATTTGTAGCAATAATGGAGCAAACCTGAAAAATAGTAAAAATTGAAAGAAACGTTTCATAACTCAGCGTTTCGACTGTTAGTCGCAAATAAGCAATCATTCAAATTCGCCACAAAAGCTGTCGAATAGCGGAAAGCTTTGTATATACAATGTAGCATTGTGAACCGTGGCTTATGGAACATGCATGTGAAGATGTCCCAGCGTGCAGCGAGGGGAGCCGAGGTCGCGACCCCTGATATGTGGCACATCGCTTCTAATTCCAAGCCACACCTCTGGCAACATCGGCGACACAAGAGATATTTGATATCCACTTTTATTGCGCGCCTTAATTGTATGAGCAAGCAGAGGAGCACATCTTAAAGATTTCACAAGTATAATTACCTTATGTATGTGCGACATGGTTTTCGCAGAAGCTATGCAGATTTTCATTAACAAGTCCCATTCGCTTTAAGGCCAGTAAGGCTACACCTTGCATTAGAGAAACTTTAAAGCAGTCGCAGCTTCATTAAAAGCTCGTATGCGCAGAATAAAAACAGATAATTCAGGCACTAGAAGATCAAAGATGATTAATAAAAACAATCTTAATAGTGCAATTTTTGTAGTGTAGTGGTGTAGTTTTAATGTAGTAGTGTTTGGATACTATCCCTAAGAGTCGATATGCAACTAGATAAATAGGGGGACATATTGACCTTTATTTAACAAAATATGAGATGTGTGATTATTTCAAGCTGTTTTGCAAGTTTCAATTTACCAGTGTACTATTATTACACACATTTTCATGTTAATCCTTAGCGAAACCGAAATGAACAAGGACCTGTAATCGAAAAATCAGGAAATCAAGTTCATTTTTTGAAACGTCCGCGTCCCTAAGTAAGAAACAGCGAAGAGATGCAACGTGGTGTTAAAAAAACAAAATAATGTGCGAGGTTTTTAACGTTCTCAAACGGAAACATGCCAGCGACTAAACTCGAAAGAATAGTACGCGTTTGACTTATCTTAAAAGATGATAAACTAAATTAAAGGGCGCCAAGTGGTTCTGACTGGCATTTTCACCCATGGATGCTTGAAACAACTAACCACTGGGTAACGCAAATACAACCAAAAATCAAATAAAAGCCAAATAGTAACAAATGTCATATAAAGACAGTCAATAAACTGAATAATAACAAATGTAGAAAACGATATGTTTACTGGTATTCCACAAACAACCATAACATATTTAAGCGAACAACACATCAATTACCCATTAATTAATTACGTACTTAAAGAACTTGATTGCGATCTATAATTCAACAAGGTGAAGCTCGTATTGATGCAATTTAACAGGTGAATCCTAAATCTTTAATATAGATAAGTACTAAAATAATAGTAATAATAATAATAATGACTTTACTAAAAGAAAAGAAATTTACAACTAAGAAAATAATCAACAATATTGGGAGAAATTCAGCATATCAGTATTACACTAATCATTGTTCTTCCACTTAACCCATAAACCCACTTAACCCATTAAACAAAAGGTACTAGGTCGTAACGGTAGCCGAACTTATCTTCCGAATCCAGAAACAAAATCGTACTAAGATTCAATCGAATGTATAATAGGTTACTCCTAATCGAGAATACATAAAACTGAAAGTACCGTATGCTGGCCAAAATTACAGCGGGAATACCTACTCTGCACCACCACGAAGATCGGTTCAATAAACCATCTACAACCAGCCCACGTTCGATTACAACTTCTTCCAAAGACGCTTTAATGTATTGCTTCCCAAGTTATCTCCTCCAAAACTATCCCTCGACGCTGGATTAACAATCGGCTCCAGTTGGGATCAGCCAGGACCTCTCAATGCAATTAATTCCAGTACGCAACCCCAAAAGCGGTCGTCCAGAATTAGCACATCTCTATATCGCCTTCAAAAACTCAACTCCAGAAATGGTTACAGCAAAAAGCAAAGTGCAACTACAATGGCTCGACTTAACAGTGGTTACCAGATTTTGATTCGTAGAATAATCCTCTGAAAATCAGGTGACTACGTGGATACAATTGCCGGACAGACTACCTCAGTAGAGACGGCGTACAGTTCATCGTAGATACTAAATTAAATAGTGAAGACGGGCGCGAACGAATCTTTAAATAATGACAAGTGTATCCAGATATCAGAGAGAATTCGTAAACTCAAAAGTATTACAAAACTTTCAAAGAAAGCACACAAATCCAAGTAGCAGTAATATAAACAAAGACGGTGAACTAATATCAAAGTATAATAATCACAGATAATACATTTCATACGAGCCAATATAAGGTACAGGTAATTATTCTATAAATATATGCAAAAATCAGATGCATCTCAAACACATAAACTTGAACATGGTATTGCACTTAAGTTAACATTTATACTATTCTAAAATGTGTAAATACAGACTACATTAAGCATGACCAATAAGAAATTAAAAGTAATGGGGAGATTAAAATAGGCTCCGAGGATGAAAATCATTAGTTGTATTGATTTGAGCATCCGAATGGGCCCTGAAGGGTACTCATGGAGAAATATACGGCAAGCGTTTGATCACAAATGTAAAACCCACGGGGTTCTGAGGAAACCCTAGTAGGACCTGCCCGCCAGCCAGAGCAGCAAGGCACTTAAGGAGGTATTTAAAGGCATCGGATCATTGTACATAGAATTCCAATAGTGTTAAAAGAAATGGAAACAACACAAGTTACATAAACTTTTTCATTGAGCTCCTAGGCCTCACTCGAACGGCTCACGTACAACCCGGTAGGGCTCGTACTTGCAGCTACCGTATCATCGAAAACTTTTATCGTCTAGAGGGCTGTGTAATTGTTTTGTAAAAATTTATGTTGGTAGTTGTGGTTGTAAAAGTTAGATTTGGCATTTTATATCTGTCAGTTTAAGCTTATATCGGTAATGTCATTTTAACAAATACACAATTTTTTGTTGGATACTTAAAAATGTTAATAAGAAAAATATCTAACAGCTGTAGAAGTGATTTCCTCCATTTTCCATACACAGCACCACTTTGTTCTCAGTATTAAACATTCTGTCAAAGTTAACTGATCCTGTCAAAATTCTATAGGTTATATTATAAAGTACCTTTACTCATCACTGCCAACATATATTAAATTTTTAAAAAATCCGCAGCCTTCTAGAAGACAAAAGTTTTGCATCATACGGTAGAAGGAATGCCCAAGATAGAATACAGAACGTCTAAACACGCAGTACGACAGAAGCATAAAGTGAACTTATCCCCAAACCTGGCCCACACGCCTAATGAATTCCAACAGCTTGCTAACCAGAATCCTTCAAGTTTGACGTGAGAGGAATTTCTTTATTAATCACCAGAGTAGCATTAAACCGCTACATAAAGCGAAGGGTAACACAGCGAAACGTCGCCAAAAAGCTCGCTGAACTCTGGGCAACCCAAAATGAAAACTTAACTGCTCGGAATCGTAGCACAAAACGAAGAGGGCGAATCAAGACATCGACCGGCCATTTTTATCGTTTCGCGCATCGATAAAAATTTATTACGACGAAGAAACTCGCTCGTGAAATTCAAAACATGCGCCATAGACCCAAAAATTAACTAGACCGCTCTCAATAAGCTGTAAACCTATATAGACGCATTCTGACCGTAACACAGTTCGGAATACGTATAAAAAATACAGAAAAATGAGACATATGGTCACATACGCTAAAAACAATAGTTAGAAGCAAAGTAGCAGTAGAATTAACAATTACATCGGAGGTTGAAAAAATGGCGAAGTATGGAGCATGTTCCTAACCACACAAAGTGTGATTTTATAAGCCATCTTAGGCTGCTGCCGGGGTAGGTGGCTAGCCTAAGCCCTTGAATTAGGTAAAAATTCCCTACTGCAGGAGTTACTTATTAGCCACATTGATTATATATCCAAAGGAAATTTTATACCAAACGTTAAGGTTTCCACAGACCAGCGCGAAGTATTCGCTGCTTTTGCGAATGTTTCGGGGTGAAATAATGTACAGCCGTGTAAGTACGTTCCGGCTTGTATAGATACATGTTCAAACCTACTGAGAATTGTACGTCACATAGCCCGCAACATATACGGATGTCCACTACTTATCCCCGAAAAATGTATAGAGCATATATCCCTGACGAATGGAAAATATTATATACGTCCTTTTGGCACCTATCTCTCGCTTTTTTAATTATCCTATCTCTATCCATCCTGTTAACATTGCAGCGTCTTCTGGCTAGTTTAATTTAATTTAATTATTTAATCCGTTTGCTACAAAAATAGCAGACTAAAACTGGCTTCCCAGGAAGCTCAGAATACCAGAGTACCAATAATAATAAAGTCAAGCTTAATTACCCAGGAAAGAATACAAAATAACTTTTTTTAAACGTATAATAAATTCTAGCTAGATACAAAGTAAATTATATTGTATTTAAAACAGGTAAATAAAAATGTAACAACGTTTGTAAATTAATAAAGCTTTTCTAACGGGGCGTCTCGCTTGCTGGAATCGGGCCGTGTTAGTTTCTTTTGGAACAGCCTATATGTAGAGTAGTTCCGATTTAACAACGTTTGTAAATTAATAAAGCTTTTCTAACGGGGCGTCTCGCTTGCTGGAATCGGGCCGTGTTAGTTTCTTTTTGAACAGCCTATATGTAGAGTAGTTCCGATGTCACGTAGGCATTTCGTCGGACCTGTACAGATAAGACGTTAGTTAGCAGCGGCCGCTTAATGGCGCCACGTAAACAACGAATTTTATCTTCAAATTGTTGAAAGTGCGGGCAATATTAAGTTAACTTACATGCATTCCGGGTGCGACTCGTATTTATCGCGGTCGACAGATGTACCGCGTGTGGCGAGATTACGTACAGCCTGTGTATTTAGCTGGTTTCTCTTCCTCTGGACTTTTGGACAAGCAGGTGAGCGATGCTGTTATTAAATTGAGTTCGGACTCGTAGACGACGATTGCCAGGGAAAATATGAGTTTAGGCCGCGATTTGCCACAAGCATGCAGCGGGAAATGGCCCGGGAAATTTACCGTGCCCAATTATTAACGTAGCCTCGTCGGAGGCGATTCTTAAGCCGCCCTCGTGCTGCGTTGTCTAGGTTATAATTAGTATTTTTAGAGCCAGCTAATTAGGTGTTTTGATTTGTGCGGTTTAGCAGCACGTATCTAAGGCGTCGAACGAGCGAATGGGACCTGGGGGAATTAATTGATGAGCTTGAAAGGCCCCCCGAACTAAGGGGTTTAGATACGGGATATCAGGTCGGATCTCTAGTTGATGAGCCTGGCAGGCCCCCCGAACTAGAGAGTTTATATACGGTATATCAGGTCGGATCTCTAGTTGATGCGCCTGGAAGGCCCCCCGAACTAGAGGGTTTATATACGGGATATCAGGTCAGATCTCTAGTTGATGAGCCTAGAAGGCCCCCCGAACTATAGGGCTTAGCTGGCAGGAGTTCTACTCGAAGATCCTAAGAGCCATTCTGAGCAAAATTGGATTAGGAAGAAGGTACAGGAAAATTCTGTCTTGCACTGGCTTCAGTTTCTCCTTTTATACCCGGTGCTGGTGTAATCAGCGGTTCACGCCGGTTCGTTGGAGAGGGGATTCTTGCATTAGGTGCACGGAGGTGTCCCTGAGCCTCCTCGCGATGACGTCGCTTCTCGCTATCGACGCGGCGCTCTGGTTCATAACGTGGTGTAAGCCAAAGGGGAACGCGCAAATTAATTTTTAATTTCTAAAATCACGTTCACGCTGGGCGAAACGTTACAACATGTTGGTTTTATATGCTTCGTCTTTCTTCTATGCATAAATTTATAGGAATGATATTAATCATGTTTCTAAGGTTTTCACTACGCGCTTGATCTCTTATAAATGTAGTTTTTCGGACTATTTTTTGAGGACCTTCATCTCAGTTGTCTCGAACAATCATTTTGTTTGTGCTGTGTCAGGTCTTGTTTCACACACATACGTCATGACCGGTCTAATTAGGCTTTTATAAACACTTACCTTTATTTCCCTATGTATGTGCTTGTTGTACCATATTGTGTGGTTGAGACATCCAGAGATTCTGTTGGTCTTTTCTGTTTGTAGTCGCACTTCTTCACGTAGTATTCCTTGGCTTCTCCGAAATAGGATTAGATCAGACCACCTAATAAAAAATTAATGATAAAATTGAACGGAAAAGCTACTGAATGGAAGTCCGACCAAGAAAGTGATTATGACATTTTTACGTTTTCTTGCTACTACCAGAAGCGAGTCCTTCCAAGGTATCAAAATTCCCTTCATTCTATTAAATACTCTCCTCTCGAATTTGCTGTGAATATAGACAATGAGGTCATCTGCCTAATGTTGTGCAATGGAGTTACTACATTGATATGTAAAAGAATAGAAAAAATCTGGTGTGATACACGCACACAACTTCCTTTTACAGTGATCTTATAATTAGCCAAAAATTTGATTTAAAATGTTTTAAGCATTTGTCAAAAATTTTAAAAAATTACAAATTCTGCAAAAACGGTACAAAATAGAGCGTTAGTTGAAGAGACAAATTTTCTCTAGAATTTTAAGCTGAATTCAAAAATGTAATAATATATCGGGTGTTCTATTTAAAATAAGAGTTAATATAAAAAATAGACAAAAAAACAAAAGAAACCCATTTTAGAAGTATTCAACTGGAAAATCACCTATCTCACATCAATACACATTCAAAATGTAATAAAAATGTAAAGTTTAAAAAAAATCGTTAGAGCCGTTTTTGAAAAAATCGAAAAAAACTGAAAAATCACAAGAGTAAACACCTACTTCCGGTTATGCGATTTTTTTCAAAAGCTTGCTGTCTCATATACATAGTACACAAAACTTATATATGAAGTTTCAACGCTATACCGCTTTTCGTTTTTGAGATATTCTGTTCACAGACAGACACACAGACAGACAGACACACAGACAGACACACAGACAGACACACAGACAGACACACAGACCAATGAAAAAAAATATGTTTTTTCGGATCAGGGGACTCTAAAACGTGAAGATCTGTTGAAAACTCAATTTCGAATTTTTGGGGTGAATCCAATACTTCCTTTATTGTAAAAGGAAGTAAAAAAGGCAAACGCGAATTGAACTCAAGTTGCATTAGATCAATATCTTCAAGTAACACAACATCTGAAAGGTTTAACTTGTTTGTTTTAAGCAAACTTGGAAGATCAAGTTCGAATGATTCATACTATGGAATTTGTTAGAATAGTTTAACTGCTGTAGATAAGGCTTCCGCCATAAAAACTGAAATTGTGTCATATTTAAACCACAATAATTTGTACGTTTTATAGAAAGTTTATATGGCAAAGGTCTTTGTAACTTGTTTTAAGAAAATGACCGTGCTAATTGGATGAGCTCTGTGAAGTACCGCGTTTAGTATTTCATTGAGTATTTATAAAACCGAGATCGAATATCGATAAGAGAATGAACGAGGCAGTAGTTGCTGATTCGGATTACAAACGCTTTTATACTCCCCATATACCTTAAACTAAACGACACAATAACATAAATTATAACTTCTGGCTTCAATATATAATTAGGTAAGTTTTAAGATGCGATGGAGGCAGCACGGTTATTCAATGATAGCTGCGATATGTAATAATACTCATTATTATAGGTAAAATCATAGCCATAAATTTTATATTTAGACATCTTTTATGAGGTCATTTTAGAATAATAAAATTCTCTACATGTAAAAGTAATTAAATAGACACATAAAATCACTTTTTATGTGCTTTTAACAAAGTACTCTGTAACTGTTAAACAGTTGCAGATTTCTAGTTAAGTACAACAGTTAAAGAACGATACAAAAGACAAGAACTTTAGTTTACTTAGAAAATAATATGTAAATTATATTTTCCCAGGAGGTTATTAATTTGGGGTTTTCACCACCTGCTCCCAAAATTTTATCGAAAATCAACACCTTGCGGTGGTTTAGGCATCATCCCGTATTATTTATTAGTTAAGTTAAAAATATCTTTGACTAAGTAAAATATATAAAAAGATTACAATCAAACCTATTTCTCCGGTTTCTGCTTTATATATCTATAAACAAGCAGACGGTTATCTCCATCAAGAACGACAGTTTTTAAATCAGAAGGCTCATAATGCGAGCAGGCCATAGCATCCCGGGTTGGAATTGTTTTCCAGGCTTTAGTCTTATAAATTATTGTTATTGTATTAGACGGGTTTAATATCTACATCTCGACAACCATTAAAATTTCAAAATATTTTTAATATATTGGGCACCATTATGTCGGTAACCTAGCTAAGATATTAGCCTGGTTAGGAATGTGGTTGTTACCAGCGTTTTCATAATTTAATTAAGCATAACACTATTATATATAACATCGTTTAGGGTTCACGGCACTGATGTGTATTCTCCAAATGACCAAGGTTGCTCGGATTGGATTTCCAAGGACTCATTAGCGCCCGAGAGCTTTATGCAGCTTAATGCTTGTCTGATTTTATAGTCATTTACTGAAGCAACACGCATTCGCAAAATGGGATCTTATTTTGACATAATTACTACAAAAAATGAGGCCAGTAGTAATGAAATAATTTCTAAACTGTCCATAATGCATCGTCTTGGGATGTTTCACAGAAGAAATAGCCGGTTTGACATTTTCAGTCTACGAGCGAAGATTCCACTTTCACTAAAAATCCCGCTTCACCACTATAATTAAAATATCGTCGAAGTATTAATTTGGATAAAAAAGAACTGGTCTTGTTGCATAAAAAGTGTCTATTTTTATAAATAATGGGACCAACAATCAAAATTTATTAGTTCGAGACGCCAAGGCCGTCGACACAGCTGCAAAGTGGAGTAGTGGCTGGTTTTTATGAAAAAAAAAGTTTATTTTTATAAATAAGATCAGAGGATCTTTTGTTAAAGCTTGAACTGTTTTTGTTCAATATCAATGCGAAACAGCATTAATTCTTACAGATTGAATTTATGTGTTAAGGCACTTAAATTGTATAAATAAGATATTTACTTTAGAAATTATTATCCTTGATCTGGATTTCCAAATTTTCGACTTGTTGCCCTAAAAATCCTTGAAGAGACCTTCAAAATATCCGTTTACTGCTACATTCAAAGTCTTATCCATTAATAAGACCCCTTCTAAGACTTTCTATTGTTTCTAAGCAAAAATAAGTCACTAGGTCCTGAATTAGAGAAATGGGAGAAGTGTATTATCTGAACAAGGATTGGAATCTCATAGGACTTCGTGAAGCTTTGAGCAGTTATTGTCCAAACATATGTTTTGTGACCATATTTAGTACCTATTTTGATCAAAATGTATAACAGGATTGTTATTAGACAAACTTTTGAGTCCTTGCTTTTTACAGATATGTCCGACAGCCTTGTTTCCTAACAAAGGCGAAAGACACTTTTTTCCAAAAAGGTTTTTATTCGATGTCCGGAGTTTTGGGTACCATCGAGCAGGCACTTCCTTCAGTGATATAAAATGATCGTGGAAAATTTTTTAATGTAGGTTTTTGAAGCACTACGTTCTCTGGCAGTAGTAGAATTTTACAATATCCCGTTTGCTAAAACCAATGCACAGACTTTCACCTTCTTGGTTCAACAGATCTTTAAGTTTTCATTGGATCTAAACGCATGGAAACTATTTCGATAGATTAGATACTATAAAATGTGATACACCTTCTTGCTAGTTGAATTTTTTTTATATTTATTTGAGGTCATTCTTTTCTTTTTCAAAAACTCAATTATTGCGGTACTTTTAACTCTAAATTTTAAAGCAAACTCTCACAAATTCCATTTTTCATGATCATGTGGATTATTTCTTTTAAATTGACCGGGCCTTGCATATTTTATCATTCTCATAGAAACACACTCATCATGATTATTAACACTTTAGCTAAGGACAGGCCGGCTTAAGCGGGGGTACAAGGGGTGCACGGCACCGGGACGGCAGGCTCTAGGGTGCCCCGGTTACTTAACTGATTTTTTCGAATTCAAAATTAAAAATTCCTCTCTAAAGCTATTGGACAAGATAAAGCGCCGTAACCAATGAGATAACGTGATCGCGTGTCGTCACGCACATCCAGAGCTATGGTTGGTTTGTGTATTTATTATTTTGCGTTGCATGTATATTATTTGGAAGCTTTCACAACCGCTGTCCAAAGTTAGCTGATTCAGATAATGGCTTTTAAATTGGAAAAGGTTTAATCCAAAAAATCCTTACTATGAGAATTCCCTTGAACACAGAAATCCATATATATGAAAAAGGAACTTGAAAAGCCATTGAAATCAGGTCAAAAATTCTAATTTTATAGGTCAACTGAAACTATTCCTCTTCAAATTATTCAGTAGGTTCAAGTGAGTGTTATAAGATTATCATAAAAAATTATTTAAAGCTGCATACAAAAATTATGCTCTCGTCGAGAGCTTCTCCCTAATCTAATAATTATCAAAATTTCATAGCTGAGTCTACAACGCTTGACCATTTTCAACATCTTCGAAACATAGCTCACGTACAATATCAGCCAAAACACGACCAATACAATACAATTATATATAAACACAAGAATAATATACAGTGCCCTACTAAAATAAAAAACAATATCTAAGAAACATGTAATAGTTATTTATATACCAAGGTAATTTTCAATTACTTGCAATAGAAATTATTGTAGCATATTTGTATTTAGTAGTATTTAGAAAGCTCTGTGCTAGTACATTGTGTAACACAAGCAAATTGAAATACATAAATAATTATTATGAACTAATATCAAGCTCGTTGTTAATTGTTATGTGAAAAAATAAACTATATTTACCCGCACTCTACTCTGTAATCTGTACTTACCGCAGACATATTCTTCCTTCTTACACAATAATTATTAGCGAGCTAGACTGCTACATCTTGCTACACAGAACATAACATATGCACATCTCATCCAAAAACATACCCATCTGTAGTTAGGTCTTGTACTTTTCTACCTATTCTTTCGTTGCCTTCTGCATTTCTCGTGTGTTCTCTCCATGATATTCCGAGTATTTTTCGGTGTACCCACATCTTGAAGTCCTCCAACATATTACTGGTGGCATCATTTGAGGTCCATGACTCAGCGCCATACAATAACATCGGGAGTACGTAGTACTTAACTAGTCTCAACTTTGTCATGATGTTCAGATCATGGTTTCGTAACATAGGGTTGATTTTCGTAAGGCTGTTTTGGCTTTTCCAACGTGGGTCTTAATTTCAACAGCATGATCTAAGGTGGTCTACATTGTTGCTCGCCATGGCACTGGCTCTGTTGCCAAATTGTGTGCTAGGCCATTCCAAGACACACTAAGTTTTGTTTGTTTGAAATATATTTGACATTCAAACTATTTTGACGGCCACCTCGGTGGTTGAGTGGGCTTGTTGTCTGCTTAGCAACCAGGTGGACATGGGTTCAAATCTAGCCGTAGCCGAGAATTTTCTCGGAGCGGCAGTGGGTTTGAACTCATTAGTTAGTTAGATGTAAGTTGTTGTGTGTGTGGTATGTTTGCATGCGGGGGAGCGTAATGTAAGTCGCGTGCGGCGCATTACCTCCGTTGCACTTCCCGCGAGGTATGAATGGTCCTCGACACCGAAAGGTAAAAGAGGCTATAGATTATGAATGAATGAACTATTTTGACAGGGCAGTTCATATAAGTTACAAAAATGTTTGAAGTGTTGTGTACCAAGCTGAAAGTCAACGTACGCTTCATCAGTTGCTTCATAGGTTATCCTGTTCAGGTTTCCATCTAATGAAACGGTGACAAAAAATAGAAAGAAGTTTTGCATTTAGAGAACTGGCGGATTGGAAAGGCTAGTGTTGTGTGTGAAAAGCAGTTTAAAAGAGCGAATATAAAGGGTAATAAGATTAAGAGACTTGTTCCGACTGCAATATCACTAACTTCCAGGCAAGTTACTTTGAAGAAATTACTGTTTTAGATAAAGTCAAAATTAGTAGCAATGACTAATTAGGTGCATACCTACCCATTACGAATTGTTTTTTAATCGAATATTACGGAGAAGTGACACACTACGGTGTAAATAGCAGTGATTTTATAGATTTTTTTTCAACCATTGTCATGGCCTGGAACAATATAGACCGCCTTGTACGATCCCAATTTGTATTCACTGTGATACCGAGATAGGTATACTTATCAACTTTTTCTACTGTTACATCTTTCAGCATCAAGTTGTTATCGTTGTTGCATTTGTTGATTACCATAAATTTTCTTTGTGTTCACGAAGCCATACGCTTTATTTACAATGGTGATTTGGTTTAAGGGTAGTTGTAATCCTTCTTTAGAGTCTGACGGTTTCATTTGCGTATCGAATATGGTTCAGATTTTCACCGTTGATTGAAATTCCTTGCTCCAGATCCATCAGTGCCTCCGTGAATATGGCCTCTGAATACATATTGAAAAGCCGAGGGCGACAGAACGCACCCCTTTCTGACCCCGCATTAAATGGTGAAATGTTCTGAAGTTTGTCCTTCGACTCTTATGAATCTTTTCTACCAACCGTAAATCGAAATTTAAAGGAAAACAAATACTGCTGTAAAAATGGATAATGGTAGCATTGAGGACAACATTTTTAAAATGTTAACAACAGTTGAAAAGGGACTTTAGTATCCCTTGCCTGTAGCATTCATTTCCATATTTAATTCGGTTTAATTAGTGTATTCTAGCCTAATCAAAAGTGCACAGAGCCGACCTTTTACAAACATGGGTTTAAATTTGTGTGTTTCGAGATAGAAGCATAATCCAAGCCTGCTCGCGGAATAAGCCATTTTCAGCTCAAGAATATTTCATGGAGAACAACATAGTCCCAGGCTGCGGTTTTGTAAAATATACCTTGACACAATTCAGACCACGCCCGCGACTCCCCCTATTGGTTAATCCAAAGTATTCGGCCCAGAGAATTTTTAGTAAAACGTACCCAAATCTAATACACTGTACATTGTAGAGAAGACTTGCCTGCTTTAGTATTTTGTAATGTAGTTTCGTAGAAAACATAAATGTAAATACAAGTAACATAAATGATGGTATAATACTTAGAGAAACAATAATTCACTTTCGTAATGGGTATATTTGCAGTAATATTTGTCGTCAGGGAATTTTTAATTTTCAATTTTAATTCGTTAATAACCACATACTATGCCCCTCGAAATGTTCGATATTTAATATTTTTATTTTTTCAGGGTAGCGAAATACTCATAAAAGAGCATGAATTGAAGAACCTTTGCCAACTTTTGAATTTTTTTGTCTGAGACATTTTCAGCAATTTCCACAAGCCTCATGAATTCTAATGTGAGATCTTTTACTGCTTCTTTTTGAAGTTGTTTTTTTCTAAATCTGAAATGATGAAAAATAAGTTGTTACAATACGGGGTTCGTATTGATGGAATCTACCAGTTTTATTATAAGGTAAATCATCACAGTCTAGTAAATTGCTACTGATACTGCTCACTGTAGTTTTCTCTAACTTTTCCGAAACGCTTACATCGTTTATGTTATTTAAGTTTTCACTTTGTAAGGACGTTCCTCTATAAAAGGTGTTCAGAGTTTTCCGAAATTTGCTTTTCAAGAGAAGTCAACTAAAGACACGAAAATATGTGAAGCTGTACTTTGCATTGGACGGCGCAGAGGTGTTTACAGTATACACCACCTGAACATTGACTGCAATCGCAAAACGCATTTTTAGTAGACACCGTGTCATAGAGAATATTTTTGTCTTTCGTAAATTCACTCACTTTGATAACATTTAATTCCTCCCTATTGTGCAGATTGTTATTGTTTGAGTATCTGTTATATGCATATAACAACAATCATCTTACATGGTAATTTTCCAAAATGTCAGTGACGAAGTCGGTTAATTCTACAACTTTCGTCACTTTAATAGAAGCTTCTACTATATTATTTCTATTATGAACAAATTGTTAATAACTTATTTTTAATGTCATCCATTGTGAACACTTAAAATATCAACATGGCAAGTGGTGGTGCTGACGTGCGACAAAGTTACTCGGGTATATTTTACACGACAACACTGTGGCCGGGTATAATTTACTTTAATGCCATTATGGGCGTGGTCTGACTGTGGTAAGGTATATTTTACAAAATCGTTCCCAGGATCGCCTTGGTTAAGGACGGATGTAAGTACGAGTACATGCGGCTCTCAAGTACCGGGTGGCCATAAATATATGATATCACATTACCGTTGGAATCAACACCGCTTTATTAAACTGATGAATCCAACTAAACTAAATGTCATTAATGTCATCACAACTAAAATTCCGATCTGTCAAAAATTATTACAGATTGCAATAAGTAATGGAGTTAGAACAGGAGATATTCATAATCGAGTCGTAGGCTAAATTGCAGAATCCGGGGCACATTCTCCTCCTCTTATTGCATTTTATTACATTACATAGGTACCAATACTTATTGTAATTGAAATATAATACTAACCCAACATTTATAAGTAGCTAATTCCATGGCTACCGGGATCTCAGAGATTTATGGCCACCCAGTACGTTGTGCGAGATAGTCTTACAGTTAAATAAATATATGGAAGCAGCGTGAAGCATCCTGCAGTAAATAATTGAAGCTTGCAGGTTAAAAGTACATTAAAACAGCGTTTGCGAGTCCAGAAAACGCCATATTCACAGTGTACGAAGTGAGTACACCAATTTGCGCCATACTCAAAGCTGCATTCAAGGCGTTCATTGTGAAGCCGTGACGTCTGCAGTCATTGGGCGTGGTAGTTTTTCACACATCACGCCTTCCAAGATTAGATGATGCAATTTGAGGGCAAATCAGTATGTAACGCAGCAGTCCACTTACTTCCATGGGTTCACAGGTAACCTCATCCACAGGAAATGTAAGCAGTTATGCGATTAGGCTTGTGTTCAACTGTAAGAAGCGTGTTCGGGTTTAACACATGCGTATATGAACAGGGTCAGATTTAAATAAATACCGGCTTTCGACGTTTCCAATGTTGCGCTTTTGAAGATATTTATAACGATGGCGTTTTAGAAAGACAGTTATTTGGTTTCTGTTTTGTTCTGCTTGATGTATGTATTTAATGATACATGCTAGTAGCTCAGGCTATCTCACACGCAGGTTTTTCTAGGATCTAATCCTATTTTTTATTATTTCATTTATGTTTTTACATGTGATTTGAATTCAATGTATTTGTGTAAGCAAATTGGTTTTTTTATATTTTTTAAGTCAGTTTCAGCCCGAGAACGCTACAGGTATAAACCAGGTTCTTGTTTTTGGCAAATAGTGATCGTTTGCAACCACACCTGGAGTATTTTGGAGCTTCATGTTTACTGAGTTAGCAAGGTAAACACAAAGGACAAATTATTATTCAAACATTAAGGCATGCGTAACGTGTTGTTTCGATATGGCTTGCAACGGTGGGGCTTGAACCACGACAGAACCATAAGTACAGTTACACAGTTAGAAAAACAGCTGCTAATTTTCTACTCAAGTCGAAGAAACTGTGTGAAAGGCTTTCTTACACAAATTTCATGTTTCTCAAGTTTAGGAAGATCAAGATCAAATTGTTATAATAATTATAAAATGTTTTGAGATTTTAAAATAAAAAATCTAATAGTTGTAAACCCAAAGAAATCGAAAGTTCTCAGTAAGAAAAAAAAGTTAAAATTTGACTTATAAGCTCCAGAGAACATTTATTTTACGACTAGAGTTAGCCTCATTTGATACTTTATCGATATAATTTTTTCAAATAGGGATTCTTAGGTAATTATAGATATTGCTGCAGCAATGCGATGTTAAGAACTTGTATATCTTTCTGTAGAACCGATTCAAAATAAAAAGATAGTTTTAGCTGTTAATGTAAGAGATACTGAGCCCAAATTGATCCTTTCACATTCTAAATCCTAAGAACGTATCATTAACTATTATTAAACTATATAGAATGTATGCAGCCCACACCAACAATCGATGCTTTTTCATATTCTGTAAAAATGGAAAATGCTTGTGCATGCCAGTGAGAAAAGGCACTCTATGCAAACTACCAGCGACAATTTTGGCATATTGAAGCTACTCGATTCTAATTTATATAGACTTCGGCAAGTTTGTAGGCAGATTGCGGGCTTATATAGCCGCTACTATACGCTATGGCAGTTGAAATTGCTGATGTTGCGTTACGTGGAAGCTTCTGTGAGAAATAAAATGAACACTGCTATAAAAAGTTTTAATAGGAAAAGAAAATAAATCTTTAAAGAGCACCATTTCAGAGAAATTCTATGTTAATAAGCAATTGAAGACATCAGATTATGAATGTTTCAGTTATATAAATATTGTAAATTCAACTAATATTAATATTACAATAAAATAATAAATATGGACCACTGTCATTTACTTTATTCCTTAGGAAATACTAAAGTTCATTGTGTATCAAAACGCAGTCACATAAAATTCACTTTATTCCCGGTCGGAGAAATAGGATATGACTTTCATATTCATTTGCAATGTTAGTTTGCCTTTCTATGTGTTAGGTTCTAAATTCCTTACTTAAAAAATATAGGCTCAGTTCTGATTGAACCTTCAGTTTGAAGCATAGCACTACGACTTGTATATCGAGGAGTTGAAATGAGCTAGTCTAGTATGGTTTCATAGCGTTTATTTAATTTTACATTCCTGGTATTTTGACTTACAGCTGTTTGTAATTACGGTAAGTCGTATGAGCAAACGCTTTTTCTCACTTTGAGCGCAAACGCCCCTTCCATTATGAGCGATTCATTTTGTAGTATATGCCCTTTCTTCGAAAGGCACTATGTTAGTCCACTTTTGAGGTTCCATCGCTGAGATTACCTGCAGCCGAGGGCTGCAATCTGAAATAGCCGCTTAAACATTCACTACCATCTATCGATACCCCTTCTGACTTTCGAGAAGCTTGGCGTAGTTTTGCTGGGTATTGACCACCTTCTGAAGCATCTACTACTTGCCTGATCACCTACAGGAATTAGCAACAGAAGGTCTCCTTATCTATTCTATTTTCCTGCGCGATGAGAATTGGAATTCCACTTAACCTGAGAAACGGAATTATTTGTAATTGGCTTGTTGCTTCGCGTTAATGCTAATCAATCCTTTAAGTACCAAATTTCGTTGTACTTAAGTAAATATAATATATCATATTAACTTCTTAATGTAGGCAATTATTCAGAAGTATTGAATCCACCGTGTACAAGGATGTACAATCTATCAATTTATCATTTAGCCCTATTGAATTGAATGCCTCTCACGTACCATAACAGTAGCTTTTATTGCATTTAAATATGTTATAATTGGATTTTTGTAAAGCAACTTCGCAGTTCTAAGTTACTTTTTGAAATCTAACTCTGGGGTTTTACATCAAGTTTGTGACTTATTAGCTCATTTGAATTAAGCTTAATTATTCCTATATTGCAAGATAGTGAACGATCTTGCATTTGTGTATTTTGGGTCAAATATGAACCTAAAATATACTCTTTAATATGTAACGTAATTTAACTTATATGCATTTAAGTTAATAAATAGGTCACAAACGGACGTGGGATAGCTGAAAATAGTAGAATGTAGTTTCTAACAGTGCCATTAAAATGGCGACGTGTACGATCTAAGAGCAGGGTTCCGTTGTACGTCTTCTTTTGACAAAAGGGCTTGCAGTAAAGGAAATGTTCTCGCATAAAGTAGTCCATACATTCTCTCAAGTACGCTCAAAAGTTGCCGATGGGGCCTTAGTCGTTCTATTCAAAGTGAGGCAAAGCCAAATATTCGAGGATTTGAGGAAATGATTTGAACTGACTGGCTAATAACGATAGACAGCGCAGAAACTGCAATAAGGTGTTATTATTGTTTATTATACAGCACAGTGTACGACCGCTTGAATTTTCAGAAAGTCCACACGGTGGGTGCCCAGAACTGACTGAGGAGCACAAAATGAATGGAATGGAGTGTTGCAGCATTTCTTTCAGTAAGCAAATGAAAGATACGACATGCTTAACAGGACTGTTTCTGAGGATAAATCATGGCTGCATGGCTACCCGAACCAAATCGTGGTTAAATTCAATGGAAACATCTTTCGTTACCTTCCAGCAAGAAATTCAAGGTTATGTCATCAACAGAAAAGGTTTTGGGATTCTTAAAGAGCGGTGCTAGTCCATTTCCAGAAGCGAGGTGAGAATGTAAATGATATATCTTGTAGATGAGAGATGTGTAGTGCTACTGACTTGAGAAGTATTGCAATACCATACCTCATACGGCACTATGAACTAGTTGAGACAGCAGACCAAAAAAATTTATGTTGGGCACTGATAAAGCTACAAGATACAGGTATCAATGTTGTTAAAAACTATGTTCAGAAATAAATATGGTGTTAAGTTGCCATCGCACTGAGACAGTCGTAACCTATCTACTGACGCTTCCTCATATATGTATTGACGAATATTTAAATAAAATTACACTGCTCCTCCCTTATATTTTATTAATGTGATCTTTTTGTTCTTTTTCAGGGATTAGTTTAGTAGCGTCTTTTCGACGTGTACTTTTTTCTTTCAGTAAAGCGCTTGGTTAGTTGCTACTTGACGCCCATATATTTTTAAAATTATTATATTAGAGTCTCTAGTTTAACCCAAAACCAGCTCCGACTAAGAAGCCGGCTACCTTTGCTATTTTTCTAGCTATCATGTGCCAGTATATCATTCATTAATCATATTATTCGTTCCATTTTGTAATGATCTAGTCCTTTCTTTATTGTTCTTGACTCATCGGTTGTTAATACTTCAAGTATAAGTAAAATGAGCAGCAGCGACCTAAATCATTTTTCTAGATCAATATAGCATACAAATAAACAGGTGTTCTGTTACATTTCAGAGATTTTGCACCAATAGCTTTATAGTAAACACTTTTTGATTCTTCTAAATCATTTTGAACCGCTGTTCTTGACTTTTGCTTTTATACTTTTGTACTACATACAATAAAGGAGTGTAACGGCCATTTTTAATTTCGGCGATAGAAGCCTAATTTCTCATTGTAAGGCATTAAAACCTGCTCCTTGTTTCGGATTATTTTTCTTACTTCTACTGGAATAGAGCTAACTTCAAGCTGAATTTTAAGCGAAGCAGAGTCGAATTTGAAGGTCAAGACCTTTCCGTCTCGCCTTCGGCGAAAAAAAAAACTATGAGTTGGTGAGCATGGCGAATGATTTGTCTTTTGCGGCATACAAACTCTGGAACTGCTCTCCACCTTGAGGTGAGTGCAATTGTATTCCTCCCCGGATCTTTTAGTATTAATTTATATGGTCCGCACGCGCGATCTGATACACAGCAATCGTCAAATTTCTTCTTGGGGAACCCGCAGAACTGCCATCGACGTGCTTCCAGCCATCTAGCCTTGTCCACCTCAGTGTCGAAGTTCTTCTTCCGCTAGAATACCGAAGACATTTCCAGTTTGGGGCATAAGCTAGTATCTAGCTTTGACGGCTTCCTCAATTCCCCGAAGTAGCCTTGCATCAGTAGAAATACTAGCACATGCTTGTTTTTTTTGCTTGTATGCCAGCGGATTATTTGTACAGTTACGCCTGCGATACAAGCACTCTGTAATTTTTTCAGATAAATTTTTCCCGCAGTCATGGCTACGATATCGTCTATCGCGTGTGCCAGAATTTGTAACAATCACTTTTAATTAACTCTTGTTTTTCCAAATTTAGTTCGAAAATTTTAACTTAGTATCCAAAGCAGTTTTTTTTTGGCTTACAAATGCATCTGCCTGGGCGTTTGCATTGCGACCCAGTTGTTACATTTTTTTGTTGGCAAAACACAACCTTTTTGTATTATTTGCTTAACGTCGCCAGTTACAATCCTAGCTTTACCTGTGCGTTTTATTTAAAATGTTTAAGTGCCTTGTTATACAATTTAGTTATTATTAAAGCATCTTGTTACTGCTACTACTGGTATATCTGCTTATGCAACCTCGAAAGAACGTGCTCGTTTTGTTTTTTAATTTAGGATTGTCAAACGAGAAGGCACAAAAGGTAGGTGTGATTTCGACTGTTAGCTAAATCTGTTTTGTTGTCGTGGTGAACGACTGGTACCCAGTCGTATTTCCAAATTATTATATGACTTTTTGTAACCTGAAGAACCGCCGGCGCCGCCTATACTAATCCACGCCGGGGATTGAGCTAACCAGGCTGTACGAGGGTGGGATGATAATTAGTTAGCCTCCATATATTTGAAATACATAAATATAAATGTATGTTCAAAAATATCAACTTCCATCTATGTATTGGCAATACTGAAAATATAAAGTCCATCTGTGAAATAGTTTGTTGTTAGCAGCTGTTTAAAGAAAACGTGTGTTGTATTTGTTTAATAATGTAAAATACTGATGTTGTGCGGTTTCTTAAGTGTGGCATATAAAAGTCTTAAAAGGCGCAAACATTTTTGAATAGACGAAAACTGTGCTGCCTGAATGTGCTCCATCATATACGACCGGGAAAAAAATAGATGGTTAAATTTAATAGGGTTGCACCACCATCCAAGGCGAGCACTGCTCTGAACGCCAAAGAAGTGTCACTACAACAAAAATGGTTACCAAAATCCACGATATGGTGTTGAAAGACAAATGACTGAAATTGAGTGAATTAGCTAATGTAGTAAACATCTCAAAAGAGCTGGTGTGCGATATTTTAACTCAAGAATTGGGCACAAAAAAGCTGTCCGCATGATGGGTGCCGCGTTTGCTTACATTTGGTCAAAAACGTGTTCGAAGGCAACTTTGACAAGAGTGTCTGTACCGTTTTAAGACGAATGCAACTGATTTTATGCATGATTTGCTACTACTGATCAAATTTATATCAGACAAACCAAATTTAAATTAAAGCAAAGAACAGAACCTAGTTTTTCAGCCCCAGAGAAAGCAATTACCGTAAAATCAGCTGGCATGGTGATGGCATCGGTTTTTTTGCGATGCAAAAGGGATTTTGATGATCGATTACCTTCCACAGGAATAAACGATAAGTAGTGAATGATTTGTTAATGTTTTGGACCAATTGCATCAAAATATTCAACAAAAAGCGCCCAGGTGTAGCGCATAAAAAATCATTTTTACCAGGAAAATGCACGTTCTCACACTGGAGTTACTGCAATGGTAAAGTCATCGAATTTAAGCATGATTTGCTTCCGCATCCACCTTATTCACTATATTTGGCTCCCTCGGACTTCGGCTTATTCCCTACGCTCAAAATTTTCCTCGGTGGATAAAAATTTTCATCTGTTGAAAAGGCCAAGGCCACTTTTGGCACATATTTTGCAGACCTTGAGTAAAGCACCTTTTGTCATGGGATCAAAGCCTTAGATCATCGCTGGACAAAATGTATTGGGCGTCTAAAAGGCTATGTTAAAAAATAAAAATAATTTTGAAAACATAAAACCAGACTTTCATTGTTAGGCTAACCAATTATCATCCCACCCTCGTAGTTGCTTTTCGTTTAGGAGTGGCACAGAAGTCCCTCTGTAATTACCAGATACCTTTGTATCTTGGTTCGTTTTTTCCCAAATTTCTCCTCTTTCCTTTCTTAACTTTTAGTACTTCTACAATCTTTCCTTTTTCTTGTATGTATTGTTCGAAGATTTCTCAAATCGTTTGCTTAAACGACTCTGCCGCGCTTCTCTCTTCCTCATAATTGTCTTCCCGATTTTGTTTGTCCATCAGCTTGTTCGTTTTTAGTTGTTTTTGTTGTGATAACTCCATATATGTCAGCTGCAGTGGATACAAGTAATAAAAGTAATAACATTCTTCTACTACAACCTTGAATAGCAAAACCTGATTCCCATTCGCACTATGAGAAGGTGCACCAAAACAACCATAAGTTATAATTTGAACAAATTCTTGTATCTCCTGGTCACATCAGGTACTTGGCTTGCACAGTCAGCATAAGCTAATTGTTCCCGGAGCATCTTAGTGGGCTTTTAATTAATAAAATAATTCATAACGCATTTTTGCCGGGAATAACCGCCTTCCATATAAAGAGAACGCTGATGCGGTAAGATCGCGTTAAATTAAATATGGCGCATTGCTCGGTAGATCACTCGCTATAAAGATGAGCCAGCCGGACCGCGCGACAGTTCAGGTGGCCATTAGCATACGAATGTGCCCATTTATGCTATAAAAATCTCGGTGATTCGTGCGATGAGTTATGATAGTACTCCGCACTCAACGAAAAGGTCACTTGATAATAGCAACCTACTAAGAAATTTATGTGTTCCAAAAGGAACGTGTCTCACAGTCGTGTATTAATATTCATTAATGTTCGGCAATCATTAATACTATTTTTTGTGGAGCAGCTTATGACAATTTCAGTGCACCTGCGGCGTTTGACCGCGCGGAGGGACGTTCCGAGGCAATCGTAATCTCTGGCCTGTTATGAAAATCCCCGGAATTATATCCTTTAAAATAGCTCCCCAGCTAATCCTATATTATTTTTATTAAACCCCAAACGAGTGTGAATTCAAACTATAAAACCAGTAAATTCAAGAAATTAATCTTGAAGGTTGAATTCCAACTTCGAATAATTACATAGAAACATACCTATATACACATTTGCTATGCCAGTAAGTGGGAATAAGACTGCGAGACTAATAACAATGGCAACAATATGTTAACATAAAAAAGAATAACAAAATTTGCATATAATAGAAAAATGAAAATATAGACTATAACTAGAATGCCTCTGATTTGAGTGTGAATACATGTTGAAGGGAATATAGAGTAGGTTATGAAGTTGCTATGTATAGAAATAAGGAGTGATTATTAATTATTTTCGAGAATAGTTTCTATACAAATATGTGGTGTAAAAGTTACATATTAATAAAGAAGTTGCCTCCGATTGACAGTCTGTTTTGTAACGAACTGTGAGGTATTACAATTGGTGTCACAAGTGGGATAATTTAGTCTGGGGTATAGGACAGGCGATAGCTGTTCTAGTCCAGATTTTTAGACTGTTTATATCTTCCACAGATATGAAAGGATCTACGACTATTTATATATAGGTATATATATTATCACCAACCGTGCAACAAAAATGGCGCCCCACAAGTCAAATCACAAACATAGAATCCGGTTACTATTAGGCGAAATAAATAATAAGCTGCAATAGCAAGAAAATAAAATCAAGATATGTAAAAAGTATATCATTACAATCTATAAAAAATAATACCACACGACAGCTATGTAAAGAAGGATTTCAACAAAAATCTCCAAAATGTCAACGGCATCGGCAGCATGGACAAGATGAAGAAAACAAAGTATCATGACAGCTGCGGTTAAAGAAATTTTGTCGTTACCATCAGATACTCCGAACAGTATGCTGTACTCAGCTAAAAATAATCGTGGTCTTGCTCTTTTTAATGCTAGTTGGGAAGCTTATATAAAACACTATACTATATGTGATCGCTTAGAAAATGTTAAAGACCCATTAGTGCCAAGATGTAGGAATCTTAAAAAGGAAAAGGAGGAATGTGTTAAAATATTAAAATTCGACAATAAAAACAACAATGTGAAGAAAACAGCTCGGGTTATTCGAGAACACTTACAACAAAGAGCGTATGAAGAGTGGTGTGAACTGCCAACCAAAGGCAAAGGGGTATTTACATTTGGTCAGTACAATCCGGCAAATAGATGGTTTAGTAATAGAGATGGCATTACATTCACTGAATATCGGGATCTATTAAAGATGAATGGAGGAGTAACAGCTGTGCGAGCAACTCCAGGGAGAAGTAGGACAGGAAACCAGTGTAGACGATGTTCTACAGCTGAGCATTA
Organism: Agriotes lineatus; assembly: GCA_940337035.1. Classification (NCBI taxonomy): domain Eukaryota; kingdom Metazoa; phylum Arthropoda; class Insecta; order Coleoptera; family Elateridae; genus Agriotes; species Agriotes lineatus. The sequence goes on from CALNHX010001301.1 coordinate 67,605, forward strand.
TATTATTGAAACCCTGCCTCACATCCTAGGTGTCTGTCCGTACAATGCTCACTTAAGAAACACCAGGCATCATACCATTCGATCGGCTTTAGCAGATTGCTTAAAACATAATGGAATGGAGGTTTATGAAAAGGTAACATGCTTATCCGATTCTGGATCCACTCGACGGGTTGATATTTTTGCATTTGATCGTAAAAAGAAATATGGTATTATAGTGGATTCAACAATCCGATTTGAGATAGACATAAACCAAGATAAAGAAGTTGATGTAGAAAAAAGATTAATTTATGAACCTACCATTCTATATTTTAAAGAAAAATTCAAAATTGAAAATATTAAAGTGATTGGTTTACTCATTGGTGCAAGGGGAACATTTCCACCCTTATTTCAAAATTTTTGTAGATGTAATGGAATTAGTAAAAACGTTTTAAAACAAATTTGGACAATATGTGTTAAATACGCAGTGCTTATATTAAAAAACCATTTATACGGGTTATCGATGAAAAAATATTCCTAGTTTTTTAGTTATTATTTATTTTCACCTTTTTGTGAGTTTGTAAAGTTTCGAATTGGTATTCTTTGTTAAATGTAGCAAACTATGTTGTATAGTAAGACGATTAATACATCTTTCTCTCTGGAACAAGAAAAAATAATATAAATACATGACGCTACAACAAACCTCAATACTCCGAAGGTATAAAATCACTTGTAGAAAACAGGAAAGCACATTTAAAGTACAGATACACAATATACCCAAGTTAGAGCTAAATAGACGCGCTTCGTGAAAGGCATGAAACACGATTTAGGTAATTAAAAAAACAGCTTTAGGAGTAAGAAACGAAAGAGTTAATAGTTTAGAATAGTAATAAAAATAGAAGGAACTGTATAATGAGGCTGCACGACGAAGAGAATGCAATGGAACAAAAACAAACATATTGAGGAAGATATTCTAATAACAGAATAATAAGTACGGGAAAAGGGCTTATGTCAGAGAACATATCAAACCAAACTTTAACAGAGATTGTACTGTTGTATATTATATGCAAGTCATGAAACAGGAAAACAAGAAAGACTCCCCAAAATAGTAGTACCATTAGACTGATAGGTACAATATTGAAATTGTTAACAAAGTTAAAATAAAACATAGTGCTCAACGAATACTCCTACGAAATGTAATAATTTAAAAACAAACGAGCATGATTAGATGCGATATTCATATTTAAACAAGTTACTGAAATATTTTTTGAATTCAACAAGCCTATTTTATAGACATGTCGAAAGCATTCGGCAGTGTAAAACTAAAACGTATAATAAGCATAGGGGAGAGTGTTGTACCTTGGGCCACATTTTAAGTTCATTGTTAAAACTTTGGACTATTTTAGGTAATTTCAGTCATATCGATCTTAATCAATACTTTAATGCTTTCTCAAGACGTGTATCTTTAAACAAAAGGATAAATTACATTTAAAAAAAATTGAAAAAAAAATTATATTCTCCATTTTGGCCCAAGGTACAATACGTCTTGTAGCTTCGGACAACCATAGTGTACCTTAAACCATGCACAGAAATAAGTATAAGATCGAACATATTTATTTATTATTATTATTTTTAAACAAAACAAAGTGAGGTAAGTAAAAATATGAAATTAAAATCGTTTAGCGGGATGCACAAAAATCACAAAGATAAGTCTTCCACTCATTTCCTTCTACACCTGCACACAAGTAATGGACTCAACGAGCACATCCGACGCATCTGCACCATTTTTCTCCACTTTGATCAGCCTCTTTTGAATTACAACAGTATAGGCATTCTTTATCAGCACTGTCGTCATCATTGGTTGAAGCAAGATTTGTAGATTCCACTTCACTTTTAGAGGAAGATTCCTTTCTTGACCTTTTTTTCCATTTTAAAACTTTTGTAGGTTCTTTAGATTTCTTTACAATATCTGGCACTGATTTAGATAAATTTCTCTTTACAGCCTCTTGCTTTTTCTTGCAGCTACTTGTTTCTTTTCGTTTCTTTATAGCTTTTTTCTTTGGAGTATCACTGGCTATCATTGTTTTTCCAGCCTTCCCCTGGATATTTTTTTTCTTTGTTCCGCCTTCGGATACGGCTGAATCTGTTCAGGTGTTTTCATCACTATTGATTTTGTTTTACAGAAATTCACTTCAATGGGAGACTGGATATCAGAAGAAATGCCAGGAATCGGATCATTTAAACTGGGCTGGGCTTGAGCTGAAGGACCTGAGTTTGCTTCTTTTAAACGCAGCGAAGCCGAAGTTAACGGTGTGGAAGGGCCTGGGTTTGCTTCGTTTAAGAGTTGAAGTTGACGGTAGGTACATCTGTTTTCTCTGCTGTTATAAGTAATCCCACTGTTTCACCTGCGGGCTGGTCTACATCACGATCAGTGACATCGGCGCTTAAGAAATCATCGTCCGAGAAGATTTCAGGAACAACTGGAGAAATCCCTGATTTACGAAAACCGGAGAGAATATTTCTTGGCGTAAATGCCTTTGGATAAGCTACACCCAAAGCCTCTGCAACAGCATAAATGTCAAAGTTATTTCCTTTATGATTGTAAAGCCAAGTCTCTACAGCCTGATTGTAATACGTTTTAAGAAGAGAATAAACGGAAAGGTCGAGAGGCTGAAGCTTATGGGAGGTGTGCGGAGGGAACGTAACTATAACGACACCAGCAGCCGAGGCCTTTTCAAGAGCTTCAATGGATAGGTGTGTGTTTCATGATTGTCCAATACCAGAAGCACCCTTTCTTCCTTGGAACATTTAATCGAGCCAAGAAAGTGATCTAAGAACTTCAAAAATGTTTCTTCATTTGACCATCCAGTTATATTGGCTACTCCGATACATCCTGGAAGACCACCAAATAGCATCCTCTCCTTAAAATGGACCCTTGGGAAAATAATCATCGGTGGCAACGAATTCCCAACGGCATTAACAGCTGCAATTATAGTTACTAGATGACCTTGCGTTACCAATTTGCTTCACGCCTTTTGGAGCGACTATTTTGACTGACCCTCGACGGTGCTGAGGCCAGTTTCATCTACTCGTAGATTTCAAATCCTTTCAGGGGGTATAGGACCAAATCTGTAGTGAACATCTTTAATATTTTTGAAAAACATTCGATATTGTGACGATTAAAACTCGTAGCTCGACTTAGACTCGTGGCCTCTGGTTTCCTAACTGAAAGGTTTTGGAATGTCTCCGAAGAAAACCTCGCATCCATTCTTCTCCAGCTATTTGTTGATCTTCCCACGTATTAGGGTATGTTTTATTATTTGCTTTTGCAAATTTAAAAGGAAGTTGCCTGACACTTTTTTTGTTAAGCCATATTGCATTTTGGCTACAGTTTGTATATAGTTGACCAAGCTATTTCCTTCAACATCTGTAAAAACTTGTTTTACTGCATTCTTTGAACTTATCCAAATGTCGAGAAAGTGTTGAACGACTGACGTTAAACACTTTTGAAGCTTCCTGTCTGACATTTTCTTATCTGGATCGTCCGAGGTTATAGCAATAAGTGCATCCTTTAATGCTTGTGGATCAACTAAGTCCTTTTTCTGTCAAGTTTTACTACGAGGCATTTTTGACTGTCTGTAAGTAAAAAAATTGTAGTTATTTTTATAATAAAGGGGAAAAATTATTTTCCAAATGAGAGGGAATAGCAACGAACGACAAAAATGATTGTACCTTGGGCCTACGGCCGGCCTGACCAATTTAATTTAAATCATACTTATATTGAATAGGTCTGTAAATCCTCTGTTTCCATTTTTTAGTAATATTGGTATGACGTATCTTTAACATCCGATAAAACAAATAATAAAAATACAAACAAAAATAAAACAAGAGATATACAAACGCTTTTCGGGATTTTAAAAAATCAAGGATGTAGGTATTTTCAATATTCTAGACTCTTTCCGCACAATATGACAATATTCAGCTCAGAATGGCAATCAAACATTTGGAAGAGGTTAAGAATCTTTTGAAATCTAATACAGATTGACTTTAAAAATATGAACCCCAAACCTGGTCCACGTGCAAATACGAATTGCAACAGCTCACTAGCCTGAATTCTCCGCCAAAATTGACCTAAGAGGAAGTTCTGTGCTCATCAAGACTTAGAAAGGGTGCGCGCAAAGTTCAAAATATACGCCATAGACCCAAAATCAACCAGACCTCGCTCATTGACCTGTAAATCTATATAAACGCATTCTACAAGTAACAGTGTTGCTTTGCAAAGTTAAGATAGAAATGTAAATATTTCGTTAAGGCCAAAATAAACAATACTTACTACTCTAACTACTACATATTCCATATACCTGCTATTGTTTTTAAAATTTATTATAACTATCTTAAAATGAACTCTGAAGAAAGATGCCTTAACATGAAAACCACCAGTCAGTCAGACTTCAAAAATAAGATTATTTTCAAAATATTTCGTGATAAGAGTTCTGAGTTTGTATCATCTTTAAAGGAAGATCTTTTTGATCTTATTTGTAACCATAAATATGATTACTGAACTAAAGGAACAATGTTTCAGAATTACTTATGTTGATATGCTTTTAACTAATTATTATTACAGTTTCCGAATAGTACCTACCCACTGAGCAACGTTTTCATTGGAAAAATAATTTATTCTAATTGTTATACAATAGTAAACAATTTTAAATTAAGATCATCTAAGTTATATCATTCTGCAGCTAATGCTATTTCTTCATTCATTTAATTGATGTTAACTTATAAACATTAGAAGCAATGGAAGCAAGTACGCAGCTAAGGATGCGTTTGAATTAATATTACATTTATCTACACTCGCGTGGTTTTGAAAAAAACCCTCAAGCGTGAGGTTAAAGGTAAATGTCAAAGGTAAGCATAAAGTAAGAGTCTCGCAAGACACAATAATATGAGCTCTAAATCAATACTACCTGAATAGAAATTGCAATAAACGAGCAATTAATGACTTTTGTCGTACTAGAATATTTATTTATGTTACTGCAGGTAGTGTACGATACTAGAATTATATGGGGTTATTAATCAACGTTGTTAACAAGATGGGGACACTACTTCCTCGAAGTTGCCTTCTATGCATAACTAGAGAGTTCCAATAATAAGATCTCTAATAGTTATACTTAATATTTACCATAAAATGTGTCCATAAATTAGTTTCAATATACCAATTATGGATTTCCAAAGCCTTGCCAGTTATACTCCTGAATTTAGTTTACAGAAACTATTCTTACATTAGTAGTACAACGAACTATATCAGCAGCATTTGAGATTAAACAAATCCCATTAAATAAAACAGAGTGTCTGGGACGCAGGTGTGCAAATACCCTTCAACAGCGGTGTGTCAACGAGATTGCACATTATAAAGGTGATTTTGTAATTATCATAAATAAGCTGATTGTCATCTAATGCGAATCATTTCCTCAGCTGTTTGTTACTGTTGTGGTTAGTCTGCAGCTAGTAATGACTATGAACGCAGCAAGACAATATAGGAATATACTCGATGTAGGTTTTAATATACTTCGCTACTCGAACTGTCAAGCATTATTGAGATTTTGAGTATTATGTTAATTATTTCAAACTTTGTAAATATTTTTTTGACTTTATTCTGTGTTAATACGGACGTCTTACATTAAGCATTATAATATGGCCCAGTTACTGAAACTATATGAATTAATTCGGATTTTAGGCAATGTTTCTAACTAAAGTCAGTAATTGAAATCTAAATTTGAATTTTATTGCATAACTAACTGTTGCTTGTGGTCCTGCACAATGCAATCGTAGTTTCGTGCAGAGAAACTATAAATCATTACTATTTCCATAACTGACAGGGCTTAAGAACAAGGTTCTGCTGATGTCCTCTCAATTAATCTCTCAATGGCAAATTAAATATCCTGGAATAAATAAATTATGATTGCAATATAAGCTATCCTAAAATAGTTGCTCTTGAAATAATAGACATATCAACACGTTCAATATGTAATAACGGTTAAAAAATGTTACTTTATAATTCAAGATAATTAGGTACAAAAGTAAACTAAAACTCTGAGGCCAAAGGTAAAATTTATGTAATTGCCGAGTTGATCACAAATATACTAAAACCCCAGAAGTGTATGAGCTGTTACAGGCTACCATCAAATGCCGATTAATAAATAGCTATTTATTTAAAACGGTTTTAATATTAATGTCAACAAGGTTTCTTACCGTATCAAATGGTTTTAATGACACTTAAGGGTGCGGGAGTGCCACTTCTTTTATCATGTCCGGGAAATTCCAACACTTACCCTGGAATTCTCAAAATCAGGCCAATAGCCATGGCTTGATACGCTCAGGGAGATGGGCGTGGTCCTAGAAACGGTACACCATAAGGCAAGCTTGACGACATGTATAGGGTGTTGCAAAATAATAGGGCGCTGCGGGATTCAGACTTTGGATCCCACGTTTGACAGAACCCCGAAAGCCAAATGGGGTAGAATATATATACAGCCTCACGACTCCCCGTACTGCAACGACGAGCGCCCTAACCTACCTGTGACGCTTACAACTTCTTCCAGGCTCCACTTCACATCGATCCTACACAATGAATAACTCACCCTGAAAATAAGCATGCACAGGCGCGAGGGATATCACAAGAGAGCATATAACCTACCAATCTATTAGTCTAACACCTGAATTTATATACACAGGCGCCGACGTCCGTGAGCCTACAAAGAAAGAAAACAGTAAATCGGTCTACAAATACCAGCCCAGAAGGGGTTACTAACGCTTAATTTAGTGCGAGAATATCATAGAGGACAATACTCCCAAAAGTCGCACATTCGTAGAATTTCAAAATGTCCTGACAGGTTATAAGATTTTTTTAACTTTAAAAATTTATTCTATTTACGAGCCACCTATCCATAGTTGTTCAGAAATTATTGTGGTTGACGCATCTCAGCGTATGAGTTTATAAAGACAGGAGATTTTCAAGTTTAAGTTCAAACCTTTATAAGAAGTTTTACATTTTAAGATACTAAATGCAACATAGTCAAACTTCAAAATCCAATTATTAAAAAAATATCAAATTTTCGAAGTTAACGTTCTTTGTCTTCCACCCAGTACAAAAAGTGCTCCTGTAAATTACACAACTAGCCCTCAAAGATTGGAGTGCAAAGTGCTTCAAGCGGGATAGCTCCTAAGCGCACAGCGTGTTATAGCCGTGAAAGCGGCTGCGGCACGTTGTGTCAACGAAGACTGCCCTAGTTACCACTGATCGATTTTATTTTGTAAACAAAATTCGAACACAAAGCAGCCGCATAGGCGAGATAGGAGGATTCTTGAGAGCTTGAGGTTAGGAAGGAGACCGTCGAGCGACGATCAGGCGTTGAGGCACCCAGATGACTTTGAAGGTTTTACTCTTCGCGTCCGTGAAAAAGGCGCAGACGAGACGCGAGACTACACAGACGGTTCGCGTAAGGAAAACGGCAAGGCCGAAGCCGCATTTGTTGCCTCCGGTCAGGTGCAAGAGCTATAAAACGAAACCGCCAGGCCGACTGACTGTATCTCCATATATAAACGCGAGCCATGTTGATGGCACTCAAGTACATATCAGGAAGAGTTCCCGAATCGCGTATTTTACTGTACTCTTAGACCGCAGGTCTGCGCTTATGGCAAGGTGCAGTGGGGAGAGAGGTGAAGAGCGGCAGCTGACAGAGATACAAGGGTAGTTTAGTTGTTGTAATTAAAAACATAAACTATGAAATATGACCAAAATTCGAGTAGCTAACTATTTGTCGACCTACTTAGCAGTAAATAAGTTAACATTGACATATTAATATATTCTTCTTGCTCTTATTTCAGGCTAGTGCCCCGACGTATCGACATTTATTTCTTGGTGGTTTCTCATCTTATAAGTTGTTTCAGCTATGGTACTTATTATTTCGCTGAAATACTGTTCCCATTGTCCTTTTGTTTTTCTGCACATGTTATTATACTTTTTGTTTTATCTGTTATTAGTTTGTGGTTCGTAAGGGCTTTATTTCCTAAATGTTTAGTTATTTGGTGCATTTCCTTGATATTTGTATTTTTTCTTCTCATCGTCTTTTGCCATGTCTAGCTGATCTCTTCACCTTTATCACCCTTATATTTATATTTTAAAATTGTTGCTTCATTCTCGTTTAAAATATGCGTTATAGGTTTGATTTATTCTTTGTTTCGCTTCGTTTCTTTGCCGTATCAGCATCCAGGTTTTGTCTGTTATTTCTAACTCCCAGTACGTGTTTGCTTGTTTCTATTATACTCTCTCTCTCTCTTCGCCAAGTCGCATCTTGTTTCTATTTCTCTATTAGCATCATTCTTCGCATTTTGATTCTCAATGCCTTTTTATACTGCCGTGGTCTGAATATTGTAAAGTTTCTTCAAGTTCAATCGCTCTCGATCTCCTCTACTGTATTTATCTCTGTATGTTGCATTCCTGAGCCGTACTTCTTCAATTAGCCAGTGATAGTCATTAGCAGCATCCCTTTTTATAGCCGTGTGCTGTATTTTATTTTTTCGAATACTGTCTGGCGACGTTCATGCTATTTTGTGATTTTTTTAAATGTGAAAAGAGTGTTGCACCTACAACCAGCTTATTATTCAAGCAGAAATCTATGAGTAATTCTCCACTGCTATTACTGATTCCCATGCTATGTCTTTCCATAAAATTATCTAGGTCTGTGTTGTCTTCTCCTACCTTTGCAAGTCGCCCATTATTACCATGATTATATTACCTTTCTTTATTCTCTTTATCGCATGTGTGAGAACCTCGTAGAGATGTTCTCTAATCTCTTCTTCGAATGGTTCGGTAGGAGCATAACATTGTGCTATGCTTAAGTTTCTCACTCTTGTGCGAAAACGTGCTAATATCATGCTGTCAGAAATTGAGACACTTGATTGGGCTTCTTTTTACTTGCTTACTCATTAATATATCAACTGCGTTTCCTTGATGCTTTTATTGTTCTTATCGTGTCCTTTTTTTCATGTCAAAGATCGTCAACTAAATATCCATCCATGTAAGTACCTATTGCAACGGCTTTCTTTGATTTTGCCATTTCCGGTTTAAAACCTCCTATTAAATTCATGCCCACTTCTTTTATTGCTGGCTCCACTAGAAGGTGGAGCTAACTTCAATCCGTAGCTTTTAAAAACGGAGATGTAGTCGAATTTTAGATGGACCTGCAACCGGCACTTCCTCTTAAGCGCTCCGCCGATCTAAGCCGGTTTACTATTCTGTTGGAGAGCCCTTTTTGCAATTTGACCGCCATGCTTTCTTCAGACGTCATCGAGTGCTAAGAAGATTTCTCGGCTTTTCGAAGCCGACTAAGCCGTTATTTCAATCAAGATGCATGCAGTGCGAATTTAATTTTTTCCGCACGTCTTCGTTTGGGCCGAGCTCCACCTTAAAGGTGTTATTGTTGAGTTAGCGTTGCTAATCAGGCGATTCGCAGTTCTAGGCCCGCTTGGCTAAGACAAATGCTGGAAATCGCTCTGGATCTGTTTTTCTGCCGCATGGATCGCTCCCGCTAGCTAAAGTTGGTTCCATTCTACAGAGGCCTAAGGATTTTCGCATTCGGCAGAAACCCTTCAAACGTCGCACGCGGCGGGAGGCGTCAGTAGTTTCAGAGGTCGTTCGAGTTTTGCTTCCTGTCCTTGCCAATGCATCTCGAACCTGATTGCCAAGCCTACGTTTGGACAGTCGCTTTCTTTTGCTACATTTTAAATTTAATTTTAAGCTGTGGGTAAGGATAGTACTAAGCGAAGCTTAAGGCAATCAGCGAAATGTAGCGATTTATTATATTGATAATGCTACGTTTTAAAAGATTTTCGAATGCCTATCGACAGACTTGCGTTTTACTTCTCAGGTTAAAGATTTGCTTTCTGCAACGCCAGAAAACTGCATATCACGTAGGTTAAGTTTTTTGCTGCTGGATTCCTGCGCAGTTCTATTAACTGTACTTTGAATCTTGATATAATAAGCCTTATGAGCCACGTCCTCAAGATCTTCCTAAAAATCATTGACAAAAAGTGGGAGGGAAACATTAGCGACTCACAACTTGATTTCGCGAGAACATAGGAACTAGGAAGCCCTTATATGGTCTAATTGTCTTGTTTCAAAAATGCAGAGACCAGCAACAAGACGTATGCATCAAGACCGGCAACTATTGCCAAATATTAAACAAAGAACAACATCTTATTTAGGGCACGTATTCTGCAATACCAAATACGATCTTCTCAAAATAATCATGGAAGGCAAAACCGAGGGGCGACGCGGTATGGGGCGAAAAAAATACTCCTGAATGAAAAATATCAGGGATTGGACTGGCCTGGATGCCCATTTACAGCAAAAGACCGAACAGGGTTTGCCATGATTGTTTCCAACCTTCATTAAATAGAGAAGGAACCTTAAGAAGAACCCTACTATTTAAGTGTGCAATTTTCTTTTAAACCAAAATTTAATAACTTTTATTTACCATTTAACTTTTTTAAGTATTTTTTTTTCTACTTTAAAGACCCCATTTAACGTGTGTTTAATCTCAGGTTCTTTTGCCGTGATAAGTTTGGCTTAATAGTTATGCGTCTAGGACGCTATTTACTCTCACTTTACACGCTTCGTCATTCACCTACTTCTAGTATATGTTTTATTTGACGCACGATATCTGCTCGTTTTTTAGAGTATAGGTTAGTGTAAGCTAGAGGCCGTAGACGGTAGGTGAGTTACACTGGTTTTTGTTGTCGTCGCTGAATACTGGCGCCCTTTCTGCAGGTTGTATAATTTTTATTCATTTATTAACCCTAAGAACCACCGGCACCGCCTGATCATTAACCATGAAAACAAATCGTCGAGCGTTTTGAGCTATTCCTGGTTGTGAACGCCTTTGGTTGAAGAGCGGTGTGCTATTAGTGTTAATTTTTTACGGCTTACTGATATTTGTGATTTTGTGATTAATATATCAAAGAAAGACAATTGACTGTAGTGCCCTGGTCTTTACTGACAAATTTTCAAGGATTTTGTTAACCTTGTGTATATCATGAGACCAAACTGGAGACACATCAATAATATACCTCCAACAAACTATTAGTTTCTTTGTATAGGTTTTGGCAAGTTGTTGCTTAAAATCTTTCATAAAATGTTACTACCAATAAATATCATGAAGTCAAGACTCATAGAAACAAATGTCTTCAAGCCTCTTACTACGACCTATGTTCTTAGGTCTAGTCTTGCTATTGGTGTCGCGAACCTCTACTTAAAACTTAAGAATAGTTGTTTATTGCTTAGGCATATTAAACAGGAACGCAACATCTTAAGAAAGTTTCCACTGAATTAAACAATATTTCTAAATGAAAACAGCACAATAATAAAAAACGATTATCTAAATTGTCCAACATAGTGTCTTTTAATATAAACTACAAATTGAAAATATGTACATCCTGTATGTTAAAATAATGAGACACATTTTGAGCGCCAGCTTCATGCACCAAAACCTGCAAAAAAAGTTCAGATCAACATAAATGTCTTTAAAAGCACAATTTTTGGATGAGCTTAAACAATATATACCTTTTCAATTCAAATAAATGCTCAATACGCGTCCGTAAGTCCGATTATCGACTGTTGGATTCTTTTAATGATTCTGTGGCTGTTGTGAATTAGATGCGTTGGTAGTCATTGTCAGTTGAGCTTCTTAAACTAGGAACTTGGTCCCATAGATAAAAATCTAGAGGATGAGGTAGAAGGGATCACGAGGGCTATGCAACTGGTCTCACTGATGTTGATTGTGCAAATTTGCAACGCATGTTTACCAAAAAATTGCCTCGTCTGTAAATAACACTGAATTATTAAGCTATGGATTAGCAGGTTACCGAATATAATTTAGAAAAGTGTTTCTCTGAAGGGAAATCGACAGAAAAGCGACGTTGCAAACGTTGTAAATGGTGACGATACCGAGGTTGTTGGTGAATTTCCCTTTATGCAGTTGTGTAATTACATTAAACGTTACCGTTTACCATCTAGTGCTGACATTTGGATTCTTAGCAACTCACGTGTATGGCCAACTCGTTTCCTTCTTCTGTCTGCAATTAGAGAAATTACAAGATTCGGTGCAAGTATCTGCAAGTTGATATAGCAGTGATTGTACATGAAAATCATATCCCCCTTTTCACGATATGAATAGTTTTTCCATTGCACTGTCTATCCAAAAACACATTACCCAGCTTTGAATGAAATAATGGGTGCTTTTTGACACAAAGCACGAGTGGTACAAATTCTATTGCTATTTAATTAACAACCACATCTTTTAACTATATCTCTGGAAACTTACAGGTGCTAAACCTTTTGTCAAGTTTCAGTGTGGAAAGGTCAGTGTACACCTTCATTTTACTTACACCCTGTAGATTATGCTTGGTTTATATAAAGCCAATCCAATTTAAATCTAATAAAATTCACGGTAATTGAGGGCGAACACCTGCAAACGAGCCCAACCGGAGTCCCACGCGCGGTGCCCCAAGTGGTGCACCTCGGAGCTCCGCGAGCGTCTAAGATGGCACATCGCATGCACGGGGGTGGTATATGAACCCGCACCATACATCAGCCCCGGTAATTACCCGGTTCATGGGGCGCTCGCGATTTATGACTTACACGGCCCTGCGGGGGGCCCGCGCCTCTCCCCGTCATTTGTCGCGAACAATTGCATCCAACCGGCTGATTTCACACTCCGAGGATGATTTGTGGCCAGAAAACAGATTTCCCAGCCTACTATCATTCAAACCGATTTAACGATTAGCTAAACGGAGCGGAGTGCATGCGGAGTTCGAAATTTATGGCCCTGTCGGGGAGGCGAGCACGAGAGGAATGCCTAGACTCAGGTGTTATTACATATTGTATTCGGATTACTCAGGACCGAGATTTATTCCCGTTCTCTCCGAAAAGAACCATTCATTACGCGTGTTGAATTCTTTAATAACGCTAGTGACCAGGGCCGGAATAGCGCCGATGCTCTACTGAGAATTTATATTATCCAGTTTATTTATATCGGGCCGTTAAGACTCATCTCCAAAACCACAAGAAATAAGCTAATTGGGCAATTATACCCTTCACATCAGTATCCAAGTAAAGCCCATGGGTTTTTCTAGATCGTGGCCACTATCTGACTGAGTAGGCAACCATTATGGATCCAGATCAGAACGATCGTCTAGTTAAAAACGTTATCATGACCGAATCTTCCATATCTTGAACAGTGTGAAATAACGTTTGCAGATATATTTTGATCGGCCAATTCTTTGCTGTTCCTGAACCATGGCAAGGCATTTTCGACTTTTCTCAAACTTGACAATCCCAGAGCATTTACCTTGACTTTGATCGGATATTTGAAATTCTGCTTTCCGTATTGGCACTCCTTATCACCACCCCGTAGAATAAATTATCAACCCACAACTGTCGTAACCTGGCGCTTCCAGTCTTCAGTTCACCATCCTGGTATCTATAAAATAGCTTTAGACATTCAGCACCGAAGCGGTGATTGCTGGATCAGGTAGTCACGACGCTGGCAATGCAAAATAAATGCTATGAATTGTCATGGTTTTTTCTTTTTCTTTTTCCTTTTATTATAAGCCAGTAGCTTGTTTAAATCCACTCCAACATTTGCCCTTAAGTCGAGTAGGTGGCTAGCCTTGTCCGTCGAAATTGAAGAGTTTCCTTGTTAGGGGTTAACGACTACCACATGTGTCAGCGTGAGAGCCGAAAAGCGTACAATTTCTAAAATCTCTCTATAGTAGCCGGGAATTGAACCCGGGCTGGCTTCCTGAGGCATAAGCATTTGCTCGCTGGGCCATCCGTTCAACGAATATTATATGTTATACTGTTAGTAATTAAAAAAAAATATTAGTCGATATTTTTTGTAACGCTACATGACGTCACTACGCAGGTAGAATTAGGGTTGTTTACTGCTAGCCGATTCATCAACTGCCAACGTCGGCAATGTATTTGGGTTCTATTAACATAATACCTCTTTGCTTTAATTATTTAGTGTATTGTAATTTGTTTGTGAAGCGGAATGCAGTTTCGTGATTTTTTACTTAAAGTTAAGAATTTCAGCTGCCAAAGGAAAGTCATCCTCCTGCGGTTGATCAACTTCCCGTAACAAAGGAAAACTGCACCTTCCTATTGAGTAGCATCCATAACATTTCCAGGCATACACGACAAGTGGCGCCTCATAATTATCTCGAGTTTGTCCAGGCACGTTTTTAATGCAACCTGTACTGACCCACGCAAGCGAAAATTTCTTACAGTCGTACCCGCTCTTCCTCTGTTAAGCTGACTGGAACAACTTTATTATGTTGCTGTGGTGTAAGTCTGCTTCCGATGGTAAAAAGTACTTTGATTTCAACTAGAAATGAAGGTAAAACAGTATCACTTACAAGTTAAAAAGAAGGTGATTTAACTTAAATCTGAATACGACTAGATAAATGTGATAAAGATTTTATGGGAAAAGCCGGTTTCATACTCATACTACCACCCTCTCACACATTTTGAGTTGCCATCAATACTATTACTACTACTCATTATTTTTTTGTGTTATTAATCGACTACCTTCCACATAGTCAGCCCAGCACAAACAACTGCTGCACTATATTTATTATAATATAGCACTATCATATTTAAAAATAAATGCGCTCCAAACTCTTACCATGCGTGGTAGGTGTTTATAACATTTGTTATTTATTGACACTATTTATCTGATTGTAGTCTGCACATTTTAACCTAAAATTTAATTTTTGACAACTCAGTTGCAAACGTTTGCATTGGTATACAGCGTTACAAAATTCTAACGTTTTCCATTTGCTATAAAAAACTGATCTACCGATTACGTTTTTGATTTGCCAGTTTTCGAAAAGTTTTTGCAAACCATTGTTAAAGAAAAATATGGAGTCTGTACAAATTTTTAAAATGTAAAACGCAGATTGAGCTTTACTTTTTGTAGTTTTTTGAACATGAATTTCCGCTTTGTGCAGTTGTAGTTGGAACCTACAAGATGAAGGAATGAGAGACATTCGGAATTTACCGCATTTTCTTCTCTAGTTGGAGAACATCAGAGTGCATGGACCAGCAGCAGACTCACAAGACCATTTCCTTAACATACATAAATCCCTCCTTGCACCCACATTCCAATAGTTCTCTGCAAGCCTGCCAAACTATTGTATGTGTCGTCAACTGTGGAGACTTGCCGTGTCCAGCCCCAATAAACTCGAGATGGTAAATATCAGTGATGATGCTGTCAATCTGATCCCATATTGGTCCACTTTGGTGTAAGGCTTGAAGAGTGTGTTCGAAGACTTGTCTAACGTTGGGCTGCAGTATATGTAGTGGACTGGACATGATAGTGAAGACTCTGGTTACTTTACTTCCTCGTAAGCTACTTGCACGTCTTTCAGGCAGAGTGTTTACCATTGCAACTGAAAGCTGAAACCATGTCGCCACAAATGAAATCGTGCAAACCACGGAAGACAATGCATTTTTCTTTTCTCATTATTTCTGCTATTTGATGGATTGGCAGGTATCCTTGGTTTCGGACAGAGTTCAGTTAGTCCCAAGGGTTTTGGAATACGAAAGAACGATATTGTAGACACGACAAAGTCAGTATATATGTAACACCATGCCAGCATACATAGCGCACATGCATAATTCGCAAGCAGAATGTGTGTAGATTTCTTGGGTTTCGCAGTGAAGATTAGTATTAACTATCTTTAAAAGCTCAAAAATAGTTTTGGAATGTTGTACATGTTGTTACTACCAACTTCTAAAGCATCTAATGCGCCCACACCTTCCTTAGTCACTATCAATCTGCTGTTGATTACAATGAGATCTTCAGTCATTTCTTGAAATGGAATGTCACTTGCAAAGCACAAGAATAATTCCTAAACATATTCTAGTATGCTACATACTGTTCATGGCGTTTGTCCAAATATCAGATTCGGCAGAAATAAATCCATTCGGCAATCCGCAAACTTCAGGCCCTGCAACTGACCACCGACAAATTGCCTGCCCAAGTTCGGAACAAAATTAGTGTTTCGTAAACGCAACACTAATGTTTGAAAAGGAAGATAAATATTTCAATATATCAAGGGAGTCGAATGGTATTCGATTAGATTATATCCTTGTGGTTGAAATATTGAAAATAAACGATGTTTATTGGATAAGCCAATATAAATAATATAATCTTACAAACGATTCTATAATAATTTACAATATTGCTGTCAAAACTTTAAAATGTCCTAATCCTAATAAAATAATTACAAAGGAACACTTCTGGCATATCATCTTTATAAAATAGTTTGAGTCTATGAAATCAAAGCTAAATTGAAATGAATAAGAACCAAATTAGAAAAATTTCAAAATATGTCAATCATTCCATTACGGTCCTTCGTAGATGTACATATTTCTAAACACAATACTTCTTGTAGAAAGAGAACATGAAAAGCGTTATGGAAGATTTGCGCTCAGCTGTGAATGTGAGAGCACCGTTGACTCGAGGGCGTTCTAGGAAGACGCTGTTGAAGTGTTCCCAAGCATTAGATCCATTAAATCATAAAATCTCCACAGAACATCATGAAATGTATAATCTAAATTCAGTTTGAAGCTTTGCGAGAATCATGCTTTCCTAATTGAAAACGTCAAGCGGGAATTATTAAACGGCGGCGGGATAATTAATTCGCCTGAAAATCATAGGGTCTGTTGCATAATTGATATTTATATTTCAATTTTAAGTGTAGCTAAAGGTGAAACGTGGACAATTATCGCGGTAACTCGTTCACAAGATAAGTGATTGATCATGACCGTGATGGAGCTCAAATTCGATTGTAGGCTGCTTTTGATAAATAGACTGCAATGTGATTTATTACGGTTGTTAGTAAACCATTAGGTTTCACTATTACTATGTAGTATGTGTTTGATCAATGATCTCTGATATGCCACGATCGCATTCGTTAGATGCTTCAGCAGTTTTAGCAAATCGTTCAAAACGTTCTTGTTCTAAATGAACTGCGCCCGCAACAACAAAAACTTGTAGACGATTTAAATAAATAATAAAAATGTTATATATGAACATAACATGTATGTGTAAAATATATTTTTTTTTATTAATAATATATACAACACGAGTCACATAACTTGAAGCCCCTTACTATTTTCAACTCAGTATTATGCCTTTATGACATTGAAGCAACTGACAGTTAATTCTGACAGTTGCAGGTTTAAAAACAAGTAATATAACTTAAATCATACAATTGAAGTGATATTAATAATCCGAAAAGAAATCAATATTATTTTAGTGTATGGTGAATGCAGTAGAAATGCAAATTCAGCTTTATGCAGAGCATAGTAAGGTCACTATATCAATAAGGTACCGCCATTAGTGATTTTTTATATCTATCCTTGTCGCACAATTTTCTCCAACTGGGGATAAAAACACATAACCTAGCAGATTCCTCACTTTACAAGTGCCATTACACCAAAAAGAAAATCCCCAAAAACTAGTGTCTTCCCTATTGCACTTGGGAAATTTGTATTTGTTATCCTTATCTCACAATTTTCTCACATTCTCAAGCGAGGAATGGAATGGCGGTACCTTATTGATATAGTGACCCTAGAGCATAGACTCATAGAGCACCATCTGAAAAACACATTCTGCTACTAAATTAGTACAAAAGTTTCAGCATCAACAACTCTGATCAATATCCCTTTTTAATAAATATTGAGTATTTGCGTTACCATGATATGTGATATGTTTGGATGTGTACTACGTTGGATTGCAGTCTCAAAAAGTAAGGAACTCCAAGTTAAGTGCCTCCACTCTGTATATCGTGCTATGTAACTATTGAATATGGAGTATAGTTTTGCTATTTTCATAAAATTAATGCCGAAACGAAGTGTTCTTATTTCCAATAGGCTATCAGTTTAAATATGTAGAAAACTTCTAAAAAATATAAAAAAATAATGCACGCTGAATCAAAAAGATGAAACAATTTTTATTTACAATTTTCTCTAACAGATCAAGAGGCGAAATCAAAGCTACGTCGAAAAAATACTGGAAATCATCATTTAAATGAAGAAATTGTATTACTATGTATTTAGCATTGATTTTTCTATACAGGTCGATTGTAAATTAAGGGCGAGTTGAATTTCTCTATTGTTATGAGAGATTAAAAAAGCTTTTATATTGGGAAGTCATACCATTTTATGTGACAAATATTTTAAGGGTACGAACAAAAATATCTGACTTTCGGTTAAACCGAAAGTTCATTATTTTTTCTTTTAATTATGGAACACCTTGTATTTTTTAAACTAATTTCATAGTTTAAAATATTACCTTTACAGAATTATTAACCAATTAAAGTCCTAAAGTTAAAGTTAAAGTGAAAGTGATTACATACGGCCATAAAAAAATAAGAAACAAACAAACGAACGAATAAATAAATGCTCAATATTTGTCAAAATACTACTGTGCTGAACAGATGTTACAAATAAATTCGTTTTTCAATCAAGAACGAGTGAATCTGGTAGAAGTTTACTTTTTGTCAAAAAAATTCGAAATTTTTACCCAAATAAGCGACAGCCGCATCTTCGTACATTTGCTAAACACAAATAGTATATTGTATGTTAAGAGCTGAAAGTGCATTCTTATCGCTTGCAGCCGCAACCAACAATCATGCAAAAGGGGCAAGAGCACTTTCAGCTCGAAATATACATACTATTTTTTCGACGACGAAATAATCATACTTAATTTTGTCAAAAATATAAAGTTTTTTTTATCTCTCATAACAATAGAAAAATTGAACTGGTTCCTAATTTACAACCAACCTGTATACACTCTGTTCCAAGTTTCCAAGTAAACACATAAAAACAATTGAGCAACGTAATTGCCAGTTATTAGCTGAATTAGCATTTGTGTTCCATTTAAAAAATATTACAAATAACTCAAAATTCTGTTGCTCAATTGTTTTTCAGTTTTCACTATAGTGCTTCACGTAAAAAACACCACTAATTTGCCAATTTAACCGAAATCATAGCCCCAGTAATTAAAAAGTTAAAAATATGGTGCGCACTTAACTTGGAACAGCCTGTATAGGTAATATTAACTTCAACCTTATAACCATCGCAATATTTCGACACAGAACACGGTACCTTCCATAATGCCATCAAACTTGGCTAAAAAAGGCGAATTAAAAAGTAATTCTGTACATGGCTTAGATTTCGTTATGTACTTCCTACATTTTTCTTACTTTTTATGTTTTATTTCTACTAGTTCTTGGTAAAACAAATTTGGTTCTTTTTTTATTATGTTCTCATATGCTGTCTTTAACGATTCCATACATTAAATACTTTCCTTAATTGTGCCCGAATTATCTAATGATTATCTGCGCCCTTTCCTTATATAATTTTGCTTTTTATATTTTCCAGTAGTAAATCTATCTACTCCATAGATCAATTGTTCAAATTTATAAAACCGCTCGTTTACTATATCTTTTGCCTACTGAAAGAATTAATACAAAAATTTGCAACGTAATTGGAAAGATCGCGTCGTCGAAATGGAACTAAGCAGGCATGTTGGATAGAAATGCGTTCATTTTGCGTTACGTTATGAAATAGTTCGTCGAGGCAGTTTGTTTTCGAATATTCTTTTCCCGCGCGCTCTGCCCTTGGCGTTGCGTGAATTACATTTTGGCCAATGAACGCTCAACTTTCGAGATTGACACCTGCGGAGAATTTCTCGGTGCGGTCTTTCTTTCGATAGCGAGCCGTGGTCAAAGAAGGCTATGCTCGAAACACTGTATTTAGAAGCCACCTCCAGTGATTTAGCATAGTTTTAACTAGCAGGCTATGGAAACCTTAGTTTCTGTAACAATTCAAGTATGCACAGCGGCTTCTCTCGGCACGTTCAGGCCGATTTCCAACTGTGGTGAAATTTTCCTTTGTTTTTTTCTTGTGAGTTCTAATTTCGTGGTAATTAGGCCTGCTTCCATGCCCTTACTACAAGCCACCGGCCCCCAGACATCAATTTAATAAGGATTGTGGATTCCTAGCGATCTGCCCCTGTTGCCATATTCATCGTAGCAAACGGCTTTTACAGCGTGTGTTCCAGATGCGAGCAGTTTTGGCAACGGCTTGACTTTCCTCGGGCTATAGAGACCGCCTGTATCCACTTCAAAGCCCCAATTCAACAATGCCATGCAGAGACTAGCGAGACTTCCCCAAAGATTGCAATCATAGTGCTTTCAACTACGTTTCGTGAGTACATGCAATGACTTTCAGCTTGCTTGTTTAATTTTTCGGCAAAGGGCTATTGTCTAAGAATAAACAGTTTTACGAAGGCCTTCGATTACCAAACTGCACGCGATGTGTTTCATCATGTATTTCATCAGTTAGGGTGGCTGAAATTTTGTATGTACCTAATACTTCCACAAGCGTCCTTGAGACGCCTGGCACTAGATATGTTAATTGTTTAACTATTTACATGCGATTGAAGGAAGCTGCAAGTCGAAAACTAATCGAATGTTTGCATTGCCTCAGAATAACATTATGTTACAATACTCATATTTTGGACTCAATATTATTTACGGTTTGATTCCATTTATTATGTTTCGACTTATGATTTTACGCAATAGGCTTTACCCTATAATTGTAACTGAACTATTTTAGCCTTGCCGGCTATTTGTAAATAACTTATTTTGTTGCTGTTGACTGGTGGGATAAATTAAATGCCCCTATTGCTGTTATACTGTGTTATCTTGTTACAACTCCCTTCAACCTATGCATTTTGTTATATAGATGTGAAGCACGTAATTCTAAAGGTAGGTGGTGATAAGATTTATAGCTAGATTTGGTTATGTTGTGTTTAACTACAGGAGCCCAAAGTTTTGTTGTTTTATAAAGTTTATTTTAAACCCCTAAGGATCGCTGCATACCTACTCACACCAGTTTTCTACCGATAGTCAGAGCTAGCTAGGGCTGTGCGAGCCCCTCGTTTAAGGGTGATACAAAGCATGTATTATTTATTGTTGAGATTTTCATAATTTTAAGACTAAATTGCTTGGCGTAAAGTTATCTTTCGTAATAAAGATTTCGTGTATAATTTAGGGTAAAATACATTGTGGAAACCCGAAATGCTTAAACATTGCAACGTTTTTATTTAAACTCAATTATTACCTGGGCATGCCCTCAATGGTGAGATTGCTTAAAACTACTTTATTTATTTGATTGATACTCTGATACTCACATGTTTGCTTTTTTTGCTATTGGAAAATGTAGGTATCTTCAGATAGTTCTGAGCGAAGAAGTGTTAACGCACTTGATAGTACCCACAAAACAAAAAAACTTTAACGGTTACCTCGCGCCTGCGCATCACTCACCAGAGGCGTCCACGGTCCCCCAAAAGTCGAGCAGGTTGGAAACTTCACAATATCAAATGGTAAGTACTCCCTTAATTAAAATTAACTTACTTCACTCTTTCTATTTTCTTTCAGTTTTTAATACCTGTATTCTGTTACCTGTTATTGGACTCGACACTCTCCTCTACTAAGCCCAATGCATCCAGCAACCTCATCAAGATCTCCCATATTCCAACAACAACAATGTGTGTTTGTTGGCCATAGTCTAAGCGCGTGCTTCTTTTTTTCTCTTTTCTTCTGCAGGGTGTGCTGGACAGTTTGAGTGCACTTAATTTTTGTTTCATTGTTTTGAGAAATGTTTGCAGGACTGGTGGGAGAACAGCTGGTTGCCTTTTGTGACCAAGCTGAACCAGTTCTTTTTGCCTACTAACATGTGGTTTTGCTAATGAATATGTTTTTTTAAAATTATTTTTATTATTGCATTGTTTTTATATTTACTTACATATATGTACAATATATATATATATATATTTTTTTTTAGTTAAATAATTCAACAGTTGTTAGGCAATAAATGAATTTTTATTTTTTTTTTATTTTTTTTATTTTAAACAACGTCTGCACAAACTCCGCCAAAAATACACCTGGATCCTCAAAGACTTCCTTGTCCTTTAATCACGACAA
The DNA here is from genome assembly GCA_940337035.1 of Agriotes lineatus. NCBI lineage: Eukaryota > Metazoa > Arthropoda > Insecta > Coleoptera > Elateridae > Agriotes > Agriotes lineatus. The sequence continues at coordinate 89,706 of CALNHX010001301.1, forward strand.
GGCACCTTCCAACCTTTCTCAGTACCAACATCAGCAGTAACCACTATCCACGTCATTCCACCAAAATCTTCAAGCCACCGACAACCCAGTACCACGAACCTCGACCAGATGCAAGCCACAAAACGTCACTTCAATGACAAGTCTGTCGAATCAGAACTCCTTGTCGAATTAGAACTCCATCAGATGAAAAATCTCCAATCCACCCCACAAAACGCTCACTCTGCTAATGATCTCGATGTAAACCACTTCCATTGTAAACAATTCCTTGTTATCCAATTCAGTTGATGCAATGTAATTTTACAATAAACTCAATTCAGCATTCCCTTTCTTTTATTTGTTTTTGTAGATTATAACTGTATTACTTTGGTATTCTCACCACATTCTTTATCTTCATCCATATAGTCTGCACATCTATCCTTTTAATATTTTACTTATTATTCTTTTACACCACGCCAATTTTATTTTAAATTTTAACCCTTTTATATACAAAATATCTTTTAAAAGCTTTTATAAAGAGGTTTATTTTATAATTTCAAACGCTAGAAATTGTATTACATCATATTTGCTATCAAATTTTTACATTCTAATCAATAATAATCTCCTTAGCGATCTAGCTTATATTATTTCACAGTCCAACACACTATAGAAGCTTTATTATATGTCTGATACCCATAATGTTAAATAGTATATTTCGAAAAAGTATTTGCCATTAATTTCCCTTTTCATTTCAGATATATTAAATTATGTAAAAATCCTACTGTTTCTTATTTAGCTTCATTTAATTAAATTTTAAATTCTATTTTCTTTCTTTGCCAAATACGTTTTAATAGTTTTGATATCCATTTCATACCTAAATTCATCTTTGTAATTTTTAAATGTATTCTTTTAATCTTATTAATCTAATTTTAAACCCCTGTGCCAATACCATAACATTATATTTTTTTATTTATCTGAGAAATACGTCGTACTTTGTACTGTCTGCCATCTTTGCTGTGACCAGGTAGTGCACAAATAAATAAACAAATAAAATATAAGATCAGACTTGACAAAGACTCATACTCTACATCTAATTGAGTTCTTAAAATTTTAAGATTAATTAATTAATATGCAGGTTCACATTTTACATACTAAACTTTATTACGCTTGTCACCTAGCGCATCCTAGATGGTGCTTCAACTAAGATGGCATCTTCTATGTTGCATCGAACTCATCGTTATGACATTCCTTACTGTGCAAGTGTGAAAAGAAAACCACAATATCATCATTAACACTACCTCTTAGTTTTAGATATAATCTGGCTCCCAATGGAGTCATGCTTTTGACGTCATGAAATTCCATAATATCCATTATTACGTTAGTAATGTTGTAACAAATCTTACTGCTGTTTATATGGGTACAGTTAAATATGTAAGTTGAAATAATAATGTTTCATAACAATGTGTCAAACAACGCCCAATGAACATTACAAGCCTAATTAATCACGTTCTAGTTATTTATCTCAAAACGGCTTAGAACAGAAACTAGTGTCTCTACTCGCGCAATTAGAATGTGTTTAAATGGAATACTTGGTAAGATATGGCAATATTATTTGTGAATAATACTACGACTATTAGCAACGCCACCACCAAGAAATCGTAAGTAAAATGAAACAAGAGGTATTTTTAAAGGTCTCATCTGCGTGATTTTCGGTTGATTTTGAATGGTACCTTGATCACATTCTTCAATTAAATATTCCATATTCCAAGATAAAAGAACATATGTAGAATGCACTGGTTATTCGATTTTGCAAATACATAAGGCCGATAAAGACAATTGCGTTCTTAAAAGTTCTATTGGGGCACGATAAGACTTTAACTTTGAAAATACTCTTGATTGATATCAAATATTATTTATTAATTATTTAACTGGTAGTCTCTTGAAATCTATCTACCTTTATTTTTTGAATTTTTAATTTAAAACAAATGCGTTATACTTGACCAGTACTGAACTATTCTCTGAGCCAGAGCACCAGATTAATTTCTTGACATTTTATACTGCTGGCAGTTTTGGGTTTTTGTTCACAATTTTTACGAAAACTAATTACGACCAAGATTTCCCATGAGCAGTAGTGAAAATTGTATGGATTTTACATTTTAAGCCTTCATTTAACCTTTTCCATGCTGTACCGACAAGAATATTGCAAAATGGACGTTGGACTTCTTTAATAAATAAAGAGATGCGGAAATAAGCTGCGGCAGCTGAACGAAAAATTCAATAAATCCATTACTACTATTAAAGACGAGCGACATACGATTTACTATTTTGTTCATTTTGTAATTGACTTTCATGTGCACAACAACTATTTCAATTAGAAGATGGGAAAGTGATTTTGGAGAAGTTTTTTAAGAAACAAAAATTATGTTAATTTATGAATAGAAAGAACGGTAGATAAGTGAAGCAAAAGTAACCACACTGCTAAATTTCTATGCTACTAATTACAAAGGCACACTTAATATACATGCGAATGTAAAACCTACCTACTGTTTGATTCGAGATCATCGACATTCATAAATAATAAATACATTTTATGGCACTATGACTGTTTTAACTTAATTGAAATGAATTATTAGGAATTATTTAATCTCAGGGTTTTATCACGTTATATTCTAATCTTACCTTTCTTTTTCCAAAGCTAGAGCATGCACTTATAACAAAATTAATTGTTCCACTCTTAATCTCGTTTAGTTACTGCAAAATTTAGTTAGAACATACACAATAAAAACTCATAACACCTTAACATAAGAGAATTGATATTTATTTATTATAAATCCCTATTTTTAATATTAATACGTTTTATCAAAATATAGTTAGTTAAAAATTTTGTATTAAATTCAATTTTCTGTAATTAATACTGCATGTTAACATAAAACTAATTTTAAGGGTGCTATAATTAATGTTTATTGTTATACCGTTTACTAAACTTTTCTCTTGAACACTATTAGCTTTATTAAATTTGCTTGTCTTTAAATTTATTAATATGTATTTGTTTTAATTAACTTTATCGTTATTTAAATTAGCAGTTTATTTCTTTTAACTTTCTGCTTTTTACTCAGATCTGATATTTGTTTATATAGTCTTTATTAATATTAATTTTCACTTACATTCTGGACTTTTCTTTCTTCGAGCTCAATTTCTTTTCCTCTGATTTTGGCAAAATGGACTTTGCACGTGTTACCTCCGACTGCTTTCTCTTACCGTCGTCAACAACCCCTGTTGGTTATGCTTCACGCACACACCATCAACATTTTCATTATATTAACCAAACTCCTCTTCTTGTGACTACACTTACTTGAATAACTCTTCTTATGGGCACATATCAGTATTTTTTATCATTCAAATTGAATTTTTATTATTAGCTTTAATTTTAAACTGGTGTCAGTCTAATCAAAATTTTTACAATCCCCATTTTCTGTTATTTTATAATACCTACCCGCCAAAACACAATTTAAATATAAAAATTACAGATTCCTACTTATCAACAATTATAACGTTTTAATTAAAATCTTATATTTTTTTAGGTTATCCAGTTCTCAAATGTGACCGTTCCTATCTGCTCTGCATTTTTAATCTTTTTATACAACAACTATGTAAGAAATAAAGTTATAGTTTATCTTTTCTGATATTTCCTTTACATATAAAACTCAACTAAAAAAGTAACTAATTGCAGGGTTGGTTACCGTTTTAACATAGCGCAATAAGCCTTTATCTAAGATATGGTTATAAATTTCTTATGGATGATATTTAATTAGAAATTTTTAATGTGCTCCGAGAAAGTCCTTTAATTATCGAAATAGTGTTGTTGATAACCTGGAGAATGTTTTTAAGATATCCGAGCATAATTGTATGGTAACAAACTACATCTGTAATGTAATGTAATTTATAAATGTTTTGTTTTTATACAGACATTCTGGATAAATAGTTATTTATGTATCAAGGGCATAAAATAGGCGTTTTTGGCAAGCGGGGTGTAAGTTATAGCGCGATGTGCGGAGCACCGACGGCTATAACACGACAAGAGCCAAAGACGCTCGTTAGGCCTGAGAGGCATACAAAACTTTATGTACGATCGAAATTTTAAAGAATGCAGATGCAGATTATATAAAACGTTGGGAAAGGAAAACAAGGCAATTCTTACAATTATTTTAGCTGAATAATAAGTACCTTTGTACCTAGTACGGTTTTCATTAATACGTGTTTATATATAATAACCAAAATGACGACAGAGGGCGGCAAAATCCTTTTTCAACCGCAAAAATACATACAATTCTTTTACGCCCGCTGACGTCATTTAACGAGCGAAAAAAATATTACGAAAATGACTAACTTTGGGTATACATCTGAAAATATGGTCTAAAGACGCCTATTATTGATCGATGGTACATAAATAAGTTTTCAATGCGGGTATACGTAAATATCATTTTTATAATCCTATTTAAAAATGTTACAAAGATCGTTAACAAAAGTATTAATGTACTTGCGCCAAAGTTATTTTTCGGTTACAAACATACCCACAAAATGGATTTCTCTTTTGAAAAAAGCCTTAAAATTTTTTATGTAAGTTTTTTATTGCGTCCTTCATACATGTGTAGTGGCACATTATTATCACGTCGTAATATTAACGAACAAGAAAAAAATCATTTAACTTTTTACTCTGTGTGAAATTAATACCAGTTACAATTTTATGATAAACAATATCTCCTAACTAGATATTTTTGTAAATAAATTTTATATCAAAAACTGACAATAGTACTTATTAGTGTGAAAATGCCTACAACTACAGGGAGAAGAATAAATAGTGTACGGCCGCTTTTAAAAATTACAGTTGTGTATTAGGCGTACATAGAAATATGAAGAAATATAATTCAATAACCAAAAACACGAATATTATTTAGGTATGAGAAAATAAAAACCACAATAAATTTGAGAAAAGCAAACGCTTATTAAACAATAATAATTATGAAAATGCAGCCAAACGCGTTACTGAAATAATCGAATAGTGGACATACTTGCGCCTTATGGATAGGCAGCACATTATACATCCAGTTCCAGTATCTCTTTATAACTATGTAGGTGAATAACTCAAGTAAAATTCATATTTCTTGACCAAAACAGAAGCTATTTAATGTCATTAAAATAAGTTGTCAGTGACAGATAATCCATAGGCGTCGGAATATACACGGTCTTAGGAAAGTCAGTGGCATACATTTAGGAGTAACAATAATAAAAATGTAATAAAAAATGTCCGCACATTGTTTATTAGATGTAAGGTTCTTCCGGAATGAATATTTAAGACGGTGCTGAAATTTTTTAGACAAATAATTACGTACTGTTGGTAGCTTATGCATAAACTTAAAAGCTTACTTAGGGCATCAAATAAACAATATTTTTTTATGAAAAAGCATACTGAATGTCAGCTAATGACAGCAACCATCTAATTTTTTGCTTGAAGAAATGCATAATGGGCGCATTTCCATTAAAATAAAAATGACTACAATAATAGGAACTTTTGACTCCATTTTTGCAGTTTTACATTTTTTTTATTATTACTGCAACCGATCAAGTAATTATTATGTACATTTTCTGGAAAATATTGTTGTGATACACTAAAGGTGGTTGAAAGATACAAATATAAAACTAATAAATTTGGAAGATTACTACAATCAAATCTTGAAGTGTTTGGATAGAATTGGGTGTTAATTTTGAAATGAATAATGAAATTTAATTGAGACAATGAGTGAGGTATTTTGATAATGAAATAACATTTGAGTATACAAATTTGATGGTTGAGTTTAATTTTAATAAAGTTCAAGCCAAGGTTACAATTGACAAATGTATGAGTTATCATAGAATGAATAGCATGTAATAATAGGATATTTAAAATAAATAAGTGTGCAATAAAAATTGTATCTAACAGGAATAAAAATTTTGTTTAATTAGTTACGAAAACCACTCATAAAAAATTTACTTAAATTTATGAAAAACCCTTTTTGATAATAAAACTTGAAGTAAATGGCTTATTTGGTGTAGTGGTTTAATGGGGTGTGAAGGTATGGCGTTTAAATAGAGATATACAATCGGTGAAAAGATTGTACCATGTAGTGAATTGGAAATAAATAACACAGAAGATTATATTATTTGAATGAAATTTGGATTTATTGATACATACAAGACATAATAAGGATTCATTGGTGACATTGGTGGTTGCATGGAAGACAAGTCAAACATTTGAAAGGAGGTTGTCATAATTAGCTGATTGATTTGGATAATTTTATTGGGTGTTGCTGGAGACATAGGACTATCTGCAGAATAAACAAGGTTAGATTTGGATCATCAATAATACTGAAACTTACCGGGAGTCGATTGGTGTGACGGTGACGTTTAAAAAGGAGCAGGACTAGATTCTAAGAACAGTAGGAGTGATTGTCAGGATTGACAGGATCGATGCAGTTCGAGGGTTGACGGACCATCATAGTTGTCACTGTTTGAGGAATAAGCGGTAGGCGTTGCAGACTGTCGGCATCGGAGGCTGTTGTTGGTTGGATTGTTGCAGTGAAAGCTAGAGAAGATTTAAGGTTTGTGTAAAGAATTTATAAAAGCTTTTTGAATAACAATCAGTAAAAGAAAGTGTAAAAATAAACTTAATACAGTACTTACGTAGGTGAATTGATTGATATGTGTGTCAATGTAAAGTATAATTGTCAGTACCTGGTTTGAAAAGGTGTCGAAGTCAAGTTGACATTAAATGTCATTTAGTAGTCAAAGATTTTAAAAATACAATTGAAAATTCAATTAACAGATCACTAGATTGGCGAACCACCCTGAAAAGAGTACTCAGTTAAAATAATTATTGAAAATACATAATTGATTTGAAAATTAAATAAGGGCTAACAAAAAACGAAGCTATTATATAAATATTAGCTGTTTAATGTGGTGCTTGTTGTCAATACATAAAAATATATTACAAAATACAAAGAAAGTCGCATACGTTTATTAAAATTCAAGGGTCTAATAAACTAAAATTTGTACAGACCAGTCAAATTGTACTTCGCGAAAGAAGTAGAAAATATTATGCTTCTTGCCATAAAAAGTAATACCTTTTTTGTGAAAACTTATACAGTTTTATTTTTAGAACCTTGAATGATACCCGAGATAATAATATTTATGCTACTGACTTGAAAAGAATTGACCTAATGACACGAAAAGATACAATATCTTAAGAATGGTTTCCACCTTGAAAATGATGAGAGCAAAAAAAAACAAAGAAGGGTCTCTTAGCATTGCATTATGGGTCGAATAATAAAAAAGCAATGAAATAACTGTTAATTTTTGTATAAAAGACAAGGTGATTTTCTATACCGCTCATTTATAACATGATGATTTTTGTCTCGTCATAGGAGAAGCGCAATTTGGTAGGCGCTAGGCTAGCATTACGCAAGTCCTCGGTTCGAATCCCTCGAGAACCGGAATTTTCCGTAGCCTTGGCAATTGGAATCGGGCTCGGTGAGACCATTCACAGTTTGGCACCAAATTAACTGTGCTCTACTCAGAACCACGGACCTAAGAGATAGAGTAACAAGGTCAATACATCATCAAGGCACACACCTCACACAATGGTTGTGGCGCAAGAAAAAAAAAGCGCGCTCCAACTTTGTATCCGGAATCCGAAGCAGGTTGAGCATTGTACCGCCAGATGCAAGCGCATAAAGCACCAGCTACTACACCGCAAGGTAAAATAAGGTTATCGATAATATAATTTATTTAATTTATTATGATTTTAACTGCAACCAACAGCCAACTACATGCCATTAACAGGTTACAGGATACATAAAACAACAAAAATTACAAATTCGTGAAAGTGCAAACTTAATTATTTTCAAATACTTCTACTATAACAAAAAACATCCATAATTTAAAAAAAATAACAATAATCCGACAGTATCAATAATGATTATAATCAGTTATTCCATATATACATACATACATACATAATGAATAAATTTCAAGAATTCCTCTTAAAAATCTTGAGAACCAATATAATAACTATAAACAATACATACGGTCTTAACTCATATGATTGTCACTTAACCACATTGATTGTTTTAGATGAATATGGCGCAAGATTCCCTTGTGCTTGCCTGTTTAGTAATAGGGCATACACTACTGTTTATCATCCTTCCATCTGTACTATAAAAGAAAAAGTGGGTGTAATTATACCTAAAGTTTTCATGATAGATATTACTGAAGTTTTCTACAAACTTGGAATCAAGTGCTCCTGGCATCTAGACAGAGCTTGGAAGACTCATTTAAATAGAATTAACAATCTTGATGAGAAAAATTGTGTTTATAAAACCATTATTTACAAATCACACTTGTACAAAGTGAATTTCAAAATGGATTAGGAAAAGCGGTAGAACTTTTTATGAAAGACAAAGAGACTGGAATTTGGACAATATTTTTAGAAATATTATTCCCAGAATGTTGCTGTAGCAACAGCTGCTGTATCAACACTAATGTGGATATAGAGTCTTTTTACAAAACTATAATAGTTATTTATGTATTAAGGGCATAATCAGTAGATTATACCACGACGGAATGGTTAAAGCGCGACGTGAAGCGGAGAGCTTTAAATTTCTCGACAGCTATAATCGTGATTAGGCACGTGGTGCATACAGCGTTTTATTTTATTTTGGCTCTCAAAATGGACAAAATGCAAGGATTCAGTATTTTGGATATAGACTACTGCGTGATCGTTGGGCTGGTGCTGTGAATTTTTGGTGTTGCTATACTACATTGTTGGTGCTCGTTATACTGCTTAACAACTTTATAGGCCCTAGGGCCATAAAAGCCATTTTACGCGCACCATCGAGAGCCAATAAACACGATTGTGGTTGCAAAATGAAATAATAGTATATTGTAAACCTAGGCGGTAAAGTGGTTATTTTTCAGGCTGAAAGAAGAAATGGACAGGCGAGCTTTAGCGAGCCTGGACACTTCTTGAAGCCTGGAAAATCACTTTATCGCCCATGGTTTACACATTATTTTTTCGACGACTGTCATCGAAAGTAGATTTTTCTCACTGTCATTTGACAACAGAAAGTTGACATTTGCCGCTGAGCGTGCGTTTTCATCTTTTTGCCGCTCGCCGAGCGTTTTGGGTTTTCGCGTGATCAAAATAGGTAGCCACGTCCGAATGTTTCCTTGACAACGCCCATCATTTGTGGAAATAATCGCGTCACATGTCATATAGACTGCGCGAGTAATGTTAACTTGATTGTCAATTAATTTTTGCGATAAAACGAAATTTGATATTTTCCTTTAATAATATGCTCAGTCGTCGAAAAAATAGTATGTAGGTTTCGAGCTAAAAGTGCGCTTGCCGCTTTTGCATGATTGCTGGTTTCGACTTCGTCTCAACCAGCAATATTCATGCGCAAGCGGCAAGAATGCACTTTCAGCTCTTAACATACAATATACTATTTCATCCGACAACACCATCCTGCAATAATTTTTTCAACATAGCTTCCATCCAGGTTATTATTTTGAAATTGACAGAGCTGTCAACAATAATAAAACAATTTGCAAATCTCGGCATATCGAATAGCGTTTGTAACTGCAGCTCCATCTACCCGTAGTTAGACATAAGCTTCTACAGAAATCTATCTGATGTTTATTGTATATTAAAAATATAACGAATACATTGCTAAAATTAAGTTTTATTGAGCAAATATTTGTGTAAAAGGGGAATAGCTATTATTTAAAGCAAACAAGTTAATTATAAACGTGATTTTCTTTTAAATTTGGTTTGACAGATTATTGCAGCGTCCCCTACTGGAAAACGTCGAATTTTTTTGTTTTGCAGGGCACACTTTCTCGTCTCTATGGAGATGGTAAAATTCGATTTTCTAATCATGTAAGATGAAAAATACGCCGGTTTACCAAGCTCTGTTTCTGCGGGTAAAGATCTGCTTTACGCTCGTAAAGATGTTTTATCTAAGCAAACAATGTTTTGTAAAAAAATATATTTACGATCCAAAATATTATAAAACATTGTACAATACTCGACCATTACTAAAACTTTACTGGTTTGCAGGGATAACATGCTCGGTTCGCTCGCTCGTTAACTACCGTGCTCGCCCGTAAAGTTCCAAGTAACGGTCTTGTAATGTAAATTATTATTATTGTATAAGAACATGTATACAATGGCTGGATCAAGTGCTCATTGCAATGATTAATTTAATTCGGGATAAGATAGTAGAACGTATTATAAATACTACAAAATGAAAAAACTAAATATCATATTCAAATAATCAAATGGGCATCAAATTGCCATAACGTCTTTCAACCGAATTCCTTAAAACTAAATGTAAAAACCCGGAGTGTTAATACATTGGACTTAATTCGAAATGAAACAGATGAATTCGTAAATAACTGTGATAATAAATTACTATCCAAAATTGATACAAGTTTAAATAACATCAAATTACCTCTCAGCATTTACAAAAATAAATCTAATGACAGTAAAAATCTTGTTTCAGCCAGAGAAAATGCAAATAACGCGATTTAGAAGCGAACAACATTTCAGGGCAGTAAGAATAAGCAAAAATTATGCAAACCGTCAATGATGAAACAGATGATAAAAATAATATTAACGCTATTTTGTTGAAATATTTAAGCCTTATTATTATAAATTGTATACCTATAACTGAATAAATTTTAAATACTTGAAAAAGTTCTTTCTGTTCTAGAACGAATTTGTGCATAGCTTTGACAAATCAGAGTATAGCTGTTTTCTAAGTTAATTTTGAATTCGGCGCCTAATCCAGCCAGGTAACTTGGAAATGCAGCGGAATTTTTCTTGGTGTGTAATCCGTTTCTGAAATTATCTGTTATTGAAAGAAGGGAACAGTAACATTTTACCGACATCATGAAACTCAAAGAAAGGACAAAGGTAAAGGTTATTTCAATTCCCCCAACTGGGGGCGGGCTGCTATAGGGACCTTCCGTCCCTCTTCAGCCAAGAACGGGAAACTCGGGATGGGTGAGAGAAAGGAGGGGTGGAGACTGGAAGAAAGGTCAGGAAAGGTGGAGAAATACTGCCCCGGCATTCACCTCAGAGAAGGTACTCTGTTGACTCAGGAAAACCACCTAAAAACCTGAATCACGACCTCCCGAATGCTAAGTGGACGTGCTACGCACTAAGCCACGGAGCTCGGTCATGAAACTCTTGAAGTCCGCGTTAGTTAAGGGCCTGAAGATGTAATTAGAATATTCCAGTTAAGCAAATCTGATAGTTAGGTTGCCTAAGCGCTGGCGCATTTTGTTACAAGTTACCAGAGAGTTATATATTACATTATATACTCTTTGATGTAACGATTACAAATATAATGGAGATTAAGAAACTATAACAGGAAAGTGGCCCTTTTTCAAAAAGGACATTACTGCCAAGTAGCAAAATCTCTTCAAAAGATGGTAGATATATTCTGATTACAGAACTAAATTAAAATAAACACTAAAATAGAACGTTATTATGTAAAACTCAACAGAGTTCTAAACAAGTCATAAAAGGCTAACAAATGTTGAGTTAAGGGTGTCCACTCTCACTATTCCATCCCGCAGAACCATAATCCTATTAAAATTATGTCTTTCATATAGTTTTTATATCACAAATAACGCAGCAATTTCGCTCTCCTGTACATAAGGACCTTTCTATTATTTTAAGCAGTAAAATTGCCCTTGAAGTATATCGGTGAACTTTAGAATCTCCCTGTAGGTACATCTTTGTGTATTTCATTAAAATACTAAATTGCTTAATAAACGAACAGCAAAATCTAAGCTTTACTTGTGAAGCTCATGTGGGAATCAAAAATTGATAATCTATTAATATACAGTGCTTTCGTAAAGTAGTGGATAAATTCAAGGGATAACTTTTGGAAAAAACACTGGAAGCCTTCCATTTTTATTTGCATCTGAGCATTTTTTTTCAAATAAAATGCATACATGCAGGGTGACCCGCGTAGAAGGAATGACGTCATCGATGTTTTTTTAATGGCAACTCATTTTTTTTATTTCGGAATTTGAAAGAATGTATTTTTACTTCCTTTTACAGTAAAGGAGGTATTGGATTTACCCCAAAATTGAGTTTTCAACCGATCTTCATATTTTAGGGTCCCCTGAAACAAAAAAAAAAATTTTTTTGTTCATTGGTCTGTCTCAAATTCGTTAAAATTTCTCACTATACAAATATTTAACAACTGTTAAATACGTATTTCGACAGCCACACTGTCATCATCGTTAGCTACGAAAAACTTTCACAGCAAAAGAGCAACGATGTACTCGTGACCAAATCATAAATGGAAGTTTTCAAACCACAGGCTTCAGCAGTGTTTTATTGGTGTGTCTGTCTGTGTGTCTGTGTGTCAGCCCGTGAACAGAATATCTCAAACACGAAAAGAGGTACGGCGTTGAAACTTCATATATAAGTTTTGTGTACTATCTAGATACGACAGCAACCTTTTGAAGAAAATTGCATAACCGGAAGTATGATGTTTACTCTTGTTATTTTTCAGTTTTTTCGATTTTTTCAGAAACGGCGGTAACGATTTTTTTCAAACTTTACATTTTTATTACATTTTTAATGTGTATTGATATGAGATAGGTGGTTTCCATTTGAGTATCTCTAAAATGGGTTTCTTTTGTTTTTCTTTCCTATTTTTTTATTAACTCCTATTTTAAATAGAACACTCGCTATATTAGTACATTTTTAATTCAGCTTGAAATTTTGGAGAAAACTTGTCTGTTGAATTTGTAATTTTTGATAATTTTTGACAAATGCTTAAAAATCAAAAATCTATTTTTTGGTTAATTATAAGGTCACTGTAAAAAGAAGTTGTGTGCGTGTATCACAGCAGATTTTTTTACTTATGTTAAGCTGATTTTTAAGTATAGGTCACATGACCAAAAATTAAGAAAAAAGATTAAAATTGCAAAATACTAAATTTAATTGCAATTATAACTTCAAAAACAATTAAATTAAATGTTCAAATTGCGCACCGTTGTCTGCCTGACATTGCCAAGACGACCTACATGTTTTTTATTGATTGCTGTCATTAATGAGAACGTAAAATCATAATTCTTATAATTAAATTTAGTATTTTTCAATTTTAAAATTGTTTTTCTTAATTTTTGGTCACGTGGCCTATACTCAAAACTCAGCTTAGCGTAAGTAAAAAATGCGTTCTTTCAAATTTCGTAATAAAAAAACGAGATAGCCATTAAAAAAAACATGGATGACTTCATACCTTCTACGCGAGTCACCCTTTGTGTATGTATTTCATTTGTAAAATTGCGCAATTGAAAATAAAAATCTACAGGTCTCTGCGTTTTTTCCAAAAGTTATTCCTTGAATTTTTAACGAATTTATCCACTACTTTACGAAAGCACTGTATAATATATTAATACCGGTTTAGAACGAGTCACTTGCAACTCACTCCACTCAGTCGGATCAAAACTTTTCTTCTGTAAATTCTTATTACGTATAAGAACAATAAAATAGTTACGCACTAAAATATTTTTATATTCGAAGCAACTGTTAACTTACCATCCAGGAGATGTATTTCTAGTTTATCTAGGAATTAATACACATTTCAATATGGGATATTATTTCCAGTATGTTTCGATATATCTTACTAAAGTATACTAGTACATAATTATTTTTACTCACAATCGGTTAATATTAGGTACGTTTCTAACCTTCAAAACAGTAGGAAAGCGAGTCATTGTTTGCTTTTCTCGGCTAGCTAAACAACACTTTTAATGAACTTGTCATATTACCTAACAACAGCGTCGTAGATTTCTTTGCTAAAGTGACTTATTAAACTGCGATAAAAATACGTATTATTTGCAACTTACCTAATTAAATAAATAATAACAAAAACCGATTGTGAGTAAAATAGTATACAAGCCACGGTGAAACGTTTCATCCCTGTCTCGAGAGAAAGTTAACCTGTCAACGGGAATGAAACACTTTCCACCTCGGTATGTAATATACTATTGTTACCTTAGAGTAGGGTTACTGTTCTTGGATTTGGCGTTTTTTAATAGCATTTTGATGGACCTAAAGTGGAAGCTATATATATGTAGACTAGCTGACCCGGCACACGTTGTTCTGCCCAAAAATAATTTGTTTCTGAACCCCGTTTCACCAGTATAGAGTTTTAATTTTATGTCAATTACATCGTCTTGGACTTAAAAATAAATGCCATTTTCGCAATCAACATCCCAAAAAACCTCAATAACGACACCCATGTCGATTTTTAGGCTTATATACCCCATTTCACTCCCTAAGGGGTACCGGACCCGACAGACGTTGTCCTGCCGGAACGTTGGTTTGCCTGATATTAGCGGGTTCAGCAAACGTTTTTTCGATATTCGAATTTTCGATTTTTTTCATAATATTGGGTTGTGGTGGGGGGGGGGGTGAAATTATGGGCTTATATGTTCTGATATGCGAGAAATCTTAAAACAAATTTTAAAAGATCGTCAAAAAATTCTAGAACCCGATTTCAGCGCCACCTACCTCAAACACACACAAAAAATTTCATCAAAATCGGTCCAGCCGTTTATACACACGTACAGAAGAATTATATAAGTTATATTACAGGCAGTTCCACGTAATAGCAGTGTTAGTGAACCTGGCGGCTTATGTGACTTTGTTGTGTCAGCGGAATCCACGCGCTCGCCTGAGTTATGACATCTTGCACTTTTTATGTTATCAGCGGCAGTCTGTAGTTAGAACTCGTAACAGTAACATGTGTTAGCGTAATATTTGTAATCTTTGTCAAAATAAAGTTGTTTTTAAAAAGGACCTTACGGCAATACGTAATTTAAGTGGCGCAGTCGGTAGGATGGTCAAACGGTGTTAATGAACATAATATCGATTCGTATCAACGATTTATTGACCATAAATTAAAAAAATCCGGAACTTGTGATTTTTTTCGGAGTTCCAACTTTCCGCATCCAGTTAAGTGAAAGGGAGAGTAGCTTAACGAGAAGACTTCGAAGGCACATCGAAGGAAGCTCTGTGTTCAACCAGGACGCATGGAGAGGACAGTAATTTTGCTGTAAGTACCTATGTCATATAGAGGGCCTTGTAAACAATTTAATTCAGATAGTTCTGACGAAGATACAAATTCTGATTCAGACTCGCATTCTAAAATTTTACCACCAACAATTTTTAACAGTACTCATTCAAACGCAAGTAATTTAAATACGTCAAAAATGACGGAACCACCTGTACTAAAACAGGAATACTTGGGAATGATCCCAGAATTTTATGGAGAAACGGAATTACTCCCTAGGTTTATTGAAATATGCCAAAAATTAGTTACCAAATTTTATAATAAGGATAACGCTGAGGACTTTCAGAATGAATATCTGATGTCTAGCATCTTAGCTAAAATCAAAGGAGACGCTGCAATTAATATCTCGTCTTGTGTAATTATAAATTGGTTAGATTTAAAAACTGCATTGTTGAATACTTATGCTGATAAACGTGATATTTACACTTTAAATATTGAACTCACAAATTTAAAACAGGAAAACGAAAGCGCATTTGAGTTTTATAATAGGGTTCAACAAGTATTAAATTTAACTGTTGCTAACATAACAACTCAGATGGTAAAATCAGAAGCCATTATATTAACACAATATTCTCGCAACTTAGCTCTAAGAGTGTTCCTACTAGGTTTAAAAGATCCAATTGGTTCTTTAATGCGTACTAAAAATCCTGCAGATTTAAATGCTGCATTGCGTATGTTAACCAACGATTTTCAATTAACGACTAGCCAGCAAAAACCAGCTCAGTCGTCCAGGTTTAAATTTTCACAAAATTAAACCCTCAGAATCAACCATTCTTTCAAAATAGACCAAGAATGACATTTCCATTGCAATTAACAAATTATCCTCATAATTCGCAACCTGCGTTTAAACAAAATTATTTCTATAACAATGCACAGGAACATTCTTCGAATAATAATGCACGTCCACAAAGTAGTAGAAATCAAGTTGATGTTTTTAGGCCCAATCAAACTAAAAACTTTCCAAAACCAACTCCCATGAGTATTTCTACAAGGAATACCTGGAAACCTCAGAATTCACAATTTTCAGGCCAAAATTATCGCCAAAACCAGTTCAAACCCAACAATCAAAATTATATAGTTGAAGAACTGCACAATATCGACGACTCTCAACCCTCAGTTGAAATGCCCGATGAACATGACGATAATCAAGCCGAAAATCAGTTTTTTCGGGAAGAAGCCTCGGAACATCTAGAATCCCAAGATTTCAATTGAATTCATACAATGACAGTGCATTACCCTATATTTTATTTCCAGAAAATAAATTAAAAATTTTAATAGATACTGGAAGCACTAAATCTTTTGTTAATCCTAAAATCGCTCAAAAATGTTTTAAAAATTCAATTATAAATGACCCTTTTCAAATATCAACAGCACACGGTACATCAGTAGAAAATTTTAGTACTCGTGTCCCCTGTTCAAAAATATTTAAAGCCAACGCAGCTCCATTAAAATTTTATTTATTCAATTTTCATAAGCATTTTGATTGTTTGCTTGGAATGGATAATTTAAAATTACTTAAGGCAACAGTAGATTTAGATAAAGACTTGTTAATAACACCCAATGCACAAATAAAAATAAATTATTATAACTCGCCAATGGTAGTACAACCTAATTCTGAACAAATAATTAAAATTGATGTTCAAAATATTAAAGAAGGTGACGTAATCGTACCTTATACAAAAATAGCAGATTTAGAAATACCACAGTGCCTTACTAAAGTGCACAATTATCAAGCAATTTGTTCCATTCTGAATCAATCCGATTCTATCAAAAATGTAGGTTCCCTAAAACCATTAAAAGTAGAAAAATTCGACGAATACGAATCTCTTGGTAAAAGGAGTCCTAATTTTAATAATTTGAATTTCGAAAAATACAAATTCGACATTTCAATGGTTCGAACTGAACATATGAATTCAGAAGAACGTCAAACTATTTTAAAGCTAATTAAAGAATATTCCGATATATTTCATGTTGAAGGTAACCAGTTAACTTTTACAAGTGAAGTTAAACATTCAATAAAAACTGTAGATGAAATACCAGTCTACACTAAATCGTACAGATATCCTGAAATTCATAGGAAAGAAGTACAAAGGCAAATTGCAAGTATGTTAGAGCAAAATATAATTAGGCCTTCGCATTCCCTTGGTCATCCCCAATATGGATAGTCCCCAAGAAACTTGATGCGTCTGGCAAACAAAAATGGCGAATTGTGATAGATTATAGGAAATTAAATGAAAAAACTATAGGTGATAGGTATCCCTTGCCAAATATCAACGATTTGCTAGATAAATTAGGCCGTTGTCATTATTTTACCACCATTGACCTCGCATCAGGGTTTCACCAAATTGAAATGGCTGAAGAGGACATTCAAAAAACTGCTTTTAGCACAGAAAATGGAAAATTCGAATTTTTACGCTTACCCTTCGGGCTTAAGAATTCGCCGTCCTGCTTCCAAAGGGTTATGAACAATATATTAAGGGGTATACAAAATGAAAAATGCCTCGTGTATCTCGACGACATTATAGTTTTTAGTACTAGCTTACAAGAACATGTCGATCGCTTAAAGGAAGTATTTGATAGGCTAAGGCAATCAAATTTTAAAATTCAACTAGATAAGTCAGAATTTCTAAGGAAGGAAGTTGCTTATTTAGGTCATATTGTAACAGCAAATGGTGTAAAACCTAACCCGGAAAAATTAAAGCAATTCAATGCTTTCCATTGCCAAAAACCACCAAGCAAATAAAAGGCTTCCTTGGTCTTTTGGGTTATTATAGAAAGTTCATAAAAGATTTTGCAAAAATCACAAAACCTTTAACTAAGTGCTTAAAGAAGGATTCTGTAATAAATCCTAAAGATCCCGAATATATTAAATGTTTTGAATTATGTAAAAATTTACTAATTAACGAACCAATCCTTCAGTATCCAAATTTTTCTGAACCATTTATTTTAACGACCGACGCAAGTAACTTTGCGCTGGGCGCCGTTCTTTCTCAAGGTAAAATCGGTTCCGATCTACCAATAGCTTATGCAAGCAGAACTCTTAATTCTTCAGAAATAAATTACTCCACAATCGAAAAGGAGCTTTTAGCTATCGTATGGGCTGTAAAATATTTTAGGCCGTATCTCTTTGGCAGAAAATTTAAAATTGTAACCGACCACAAACCCCTTCAGTGGCTATTTTCACTTAAGGAGCCAAATTCAAAGCTAGTGAGATGGCGTCTCAAACTAGAGGAATTTGACTACGAAATTATTTATAAAAAAGGTTGTTTAAATAAAAATGCAGATGCTTTGTCTCGTGTAGAACTTAATATGAACGAAGCCACAAAAGAACCTCTAATATTTGAATATATGGAAACATTTAACGAACAACTTAAACCAAATCCAAATCAAACTGATAATGAGTCAATTATTGTCGAAACGGGTGATGTAGATAACTTAGCTAACGCCGTCGAAGACAGTAACGCAACGGTTCATTCAAATATCGAAGACCCAATAGCAGGGATTCCTATTGTTGACTGTCCCGTAAATTTTGGGAAAAATCAAATAATTATATCAGAAGTAAACTTTGCACCAGCAGAAATTGCTAAAATTAAATTATATGAAACCAAGCAAAGAATATTGGTACAATTTTCAAAAAATAATTATGAACAAGAAATAATTAGATTTATTAAAGAACATGTAGTGCCAAAAGTTAAATATTATGTTTATTTTGAAGACCCAATATACGAAAAATTTAGCTCTGTGCTTCAAAAATATTTCAAAAATTCTCAAATTAATATGATTAAATGTACTAAAAAATTAATCGACGTCATTAACGATGACGAAATTAAGCAAACTATTCAAGCTCATCATGAAGGCAAAAGTAATCATAGAGGAATCGAAGAAACAGTAAAGCGAATAACCAATACGTACTATTGGCCCAATCAACAAAAATCTATTCAAACTTTTATAAACGATTGTGAAATTTGCCAATTAACAAAATATGACAGGAGACCACTTCGATTAGAATTCAATATTACACCTACTGCTGTTAAACCATTTCAAATTGTACATGTCGACAGTATATCTTTAGAAAACTGTAAGTTTTTGACAATCGTAGATTCTTTTTCTAAATATGGTCAAGCATATAAGCTTAATTCGTCACAAGGAATCGAAGTAGTAAATAATCTTGTAAAGTATTTTACCCATCATTGTATACCAGAACAGATCATTTCCGATAACGGATTAGAATTTAAAAATTCAGTTGTAAGAGAACTACTAGAAACCCATAGAATAAAAATTCACTTTATTAGTTCGCAACACCCCGAATCAAATGGTATTATTGAGCGTTTTCACTCAACCTTAATAGAGCATATTAGGCTACTTAATAATCAAACCGAATATAAAAAAGAACCAATCGAAATTAAAGTTAATTATGCACTTCTAGCTTACAATAACACTATTCATTCTGTAACAAATCTTAAACCATACGAAATAATAACAGGACATTTAGGTACAGAATCCCCTTTTAATCTAGAAATAGACAAACAATTAGTAAACAATTATATTTCTAATCACAAAGAAAAACTGAAATTGTTGTATCAAAAATTAAACACAGATATACAACAACAAAAGGAACAAGTTATAAGTAAAGCAAACGAAGTCCGCGAAAACTTGAGCAAAATTCCAATTCCAACAAGAGTGTTTGTCAAAAATAAACAAAAACAAAGCAAAACGCGTAATAAATTCAAACCTGAAGTAGTTAAAAGCATTAATCCCAATCTAAAAACAGCTGAAATTAATCCAACTCATCATAATACTGTTAATAAAATACACATTTCAAATATTAAAAGACCGAAGTGTAAAACTTATAAATTTAAAAACGTTTCAGGTTCCTTGCCATCGGACAAGGGATAGAAATAAAGAACATCACCGAAAATTTAGGCGTTCTACCCATAAACCTGGATCCGCCAAACTTCAAAGAACGGATCACACGTTCGTCCATTATTATAATTTAGAACCGCTATATATAGAGTATAATAATCTTAATATTCAATACGAAAATCTTAGGTTAAGTATAGCTAATAATGAAGCTTATACACGGGAATTAGATAATTACAATAAGGTAGCTCAATTTAGTAGTAAAACAATATTGGCAAAGATCGAAAATATAAAAATTCATAGCTTAAATAACCGAACCAAAAGAGGTTTAATCAATGGATTAGGATCACTAATTAAAGGCTTAACTGGAAATTTGGACGCTAATGACGGAGAAAAAATCTACAAAATTATTAATCATTTAGAAAATAACCAAGATTCACTAAAAACTCAACTAGAAATGCAACATTCTGTTAGCAACCAACTTGTTCGAAATTTTAATGATACAATACGAGATATTCAGCATAATGAAATAATGTTAAAATCTAAAATAATACAGCTCAGTGATCGTGTTAAGATCGAAGCTACACGTCAAGATATTCTTTTCGCTGGAAGTTTGTTTAACCAATTACTAATTCTTTATGGCTCACTACTTAATACCTTACAGGATATAGAAAATTCAATAACTTTCTGCAGAGTAGGAACCTTGCATCCTACAATAATTAAATCCAAGGAATTGTTCCTTGAACTCCAGAAAATTTCGGATCATTATAGGAATCAGTTTCCCTTCGAATTAAAGTACGAAAACATCTTAGATTTTGAATCCATTCTAAAAGTAAATTGTAAAATCGATTCAAATAAAATTACATATTTTCTGTCAATACCTATTGTTTTTGAAAAAGAATATGACCTCTACTATTTAGTCCCGATTCCTTCAAAACATGAGTCAGAATTTGTGACAATTATTTCGAGTGTAAAATATTTGCTAAAGTCAAAATTTGGTAATACGATAACACCTCTAAATGACAAATGTACCCAAGGCAAACCCTACCACTGTTCATATCAACTACAATCAAATTATAAAGCATCCTGTGAAGAGGACATCCTATTGAATGGAAATTCAAGCAAGTGTCTCTTTACAAAAATTGAAATCTTAGAAAATCACATCGAAATCATCCCCGAAATTAACCAATATCTGTCAGTCTTTCCGAAAGAAGAAAAGCTCCAAATTCAATGCCAGAAGGACATCGAAACAAAATTGCTGTCAGGAATCTATTTAATAAAAGAAAATCCGCATTGCAACTTGTTTTTCCGAGGCCGAGAACTACGTTTTCAAGAAGCCACTTACGGAAGACCGTTGGTAATGGACATGCCACATTTTAAATTGGAGAATAGCATTCTACCAGAATTCAAAATTAAATTGAATAATTTACATCTCCAGGAATTACCAATAAATCCAATAATTCCGATTAGGGAAACTTATCGGGAAACATATCATATCCCCAGTGGCTGGACGATTATTCTGTACGTAATATTAATTATCGTCGTAATCCACATTTTAATCAAGAAATGGAAAAACATCCGAAGAAAAGGAATCTCATCAAAAAATCAAGAATTGGAAGCCCAACCTTCAAAAACAACAGTGAAACTTCCGGAGGAAGCTTCGTTCTAGGGATGGAGGAGTTATATTACAGGCAGTTCCACGTAATAGCAGTGTTAGTGAACCTGGCGGCTTATGTGACTTTGTTGTGTCAGCGGAATCCACGCGCTCGCCTGAGTTATGACATCTTGCACTTTTTATGTTATCAGCGGCAGTCTGTAGTTAGAACTCGTAACAGTAACATGTGTTAGCGTAATATTTGTAATCTTTGTCAAAATAAAGTTGTTTTTAAAAAGGACCTTACGGCAATACGTAATTTAAGTTATATATAAAAAATTTCATTTTAAAAAATATTGGCGGGTAGTGGGGAGGTGAAATTTTGGGGGACCCCACAAACGTTGTCCTGCCCGAACGTTGGTTTGCCTGCTATTAGCAGGTTCAGCAAAGATTTTTTCGATTTTCGAATCTTCGATTTTTTCATTTTAAAAAATATTGGGGGGTGGTGGGAGGTGAAATTTTGGAATTAAATGTTCTGATATGCGAGAAATCTTTTAAAAATAAAAAAAAAATTCGTGACTAGAACCCGATTGCCTACCACCTACCAGGTTCAATTGTGAATTTAAACCATCCAGGGACCCATTCAAACACATACAAAAATTTTCATCAAAATCGGTCCAGCCGTTTAGGAGGAGTTCAGTCACGTACACACGTACAGAAGAATTATATTGAACATTTAGCAAATTAGAATAGATTTTAGGTGTTTTCGTTTTGGTTATGTCTTTCGATACTTTCTTTTGTATTCATAGAATAAATTGTTTATTAATAAAAACTTGCTGCTTTCGATACATTATTATTTTACCACCTTAACGGTGTTATTTTTGTCATTTGACTGCATAACAAAAAATGTTACAACAAATCTTTTACTGTTACGGCCACGAAACAAGGTTACTAGATGAAGTTGCTAAATTTGGACATATTTCAACTTTAATCGTGCTTAACGGTGTAATTTTCCCAACTAACACCACAATATTTTTATAGCACCGTATAGAGAAAAGATAGTTCTTCAGAAAAAATGTAAAAATATACAGGGTGTCATTTAAAATAAAAAAGTTGAATGTAGGCCATGAAATAAAATAAATGTACAGTAATATAGAGCATTATAATTCTGCACATCTTTTGTTAACAAATTATTTTTCTAATATCAATATTAAATGAACTAACAGGGGCGTGCCGCTATCTTAACTCACCCTGTATATAAAGATGTGATGTAATACTATTCTCCCTATCGGTTCCGTTATGTACTACATCATTAGTATTTTAAGGCTAAATACGTTTTCCTTTAAACGGCAGTAAAATATGGCATTATACTGCTGGATTGATGATGCTAAACTGTCACTTTATTGCCAAGCGGCAGATAAAGTTATTATCTGCCGCTGACGACTTTATCTGCCGCTCGTCAGCGGCAGATAAAGTTATTATCTGCCGCTGACGAGATCAAGTAATTTTCTTCGAATTTTGTTCACAAAGTTGTAAATAATTTGTTATGAAAACGTTTGTAGAAAAAATACTATATGTTATTCGGAGCAAAAGTATCTTTATGTGGCTCGGCTGTACTTATCTGCCGAGCTTGCGTCCAGCCTCGCCACATAAAATATAACTTTTGCTCCTAATAACATAATATACTATTTTATGGCTGAGCAAAGTTACACCGCGAGTGTTACCAAATACAAAATCGTTTGTTAAGTACATATTACTAAACTAATTATTTACCTTGTTCAATGAAGTTCGGTTCAACAAGTTAATGTACAGGCTGCCCATTTTATCGTGTAGCAACTAGGAAGGCAACGCATTTACTGCACTCATGATTTACACAAATACCTCTTGATTTTGTACTGGACAAAATCTGGATATTCGGTGTAAAACCTTCAATTTTTCAAGACGATATAAGCGAGTTGCTTTATGCTCTACAGGGTGGGCAAATTTCGAAGTTTTTGTAGAGAATCTCGACAACTATAACAAATATAGAAAAATGAACGCCCTTCCTCAATGTATCTTTTTTAGAAAAGCTTAACGGTGAAAACCAAAACTGGCTATCGTCTGTTGCTTTCAAGTTATAAACAAAAGTTCGATTTTTCGACTTTGCGTATTGTGGCTATATCTCGCTTATTTATGAAATTATAGAAAAATAATTTTTCTCTTTGAGCACTTTTTTGTTAAGAATTCAGTGGCGTAGTCAGTTTTTCAAAAACATTCAGTACTTTATGGCAAACATTCAAAACTTCCTCAAATTAAAAATGCACTTACAAAAATGAATTATTTTTTTTCGTATACGGGTTTGGTTTGAAAATATGAAAATGGCTAAAGAAGAGAGCACCCTTAGTTTACAAAATACAGAAAAATGTTAATTGGAAATATTTGTTTTAATGGTTCTATTAATAGTTATTTAACCAACAAGTGTGTTAATGAAGGCGATTAATAATCTAACTGTTTAAAGCACGAACGAGCGATAGCGAGTGAGTGCCTCTAATAGTTAAGATTATTAATCGCCCATTAACAAACGAGTTGATTACAAAATTTTTTCGTTGACTGCAAAATCTTTTTTGTGGCGAAAAATTTGATTAATACAACTAACCTCCATGCAAAATATCATCAAAACGTCAAAATCACAAAAACAGTTAATTAATGATAAAGAGTATTAATCAAAAACAGTGTATTAATGACGTCTATTAATCCATCCTTTTTTAGGAAAAATAATTCATTAATATTGAAATTAACAAGCGGTCAACGAAAAAAAGTTATAATTAACTTAAATTGTTAGTAATATTTGGATCGTTTGTTATTAAATTTTTTTGAAGATACCTGTTTTTAACTCAAAAATTAGACTTTTTAGCACTACTTTCGAATCACGTAATTTCCTGGTTCCAAGTTCGACAGTACACCTTTATGGTACCCGTTGATAAGCCTGAGCAGGTATCTGTGACTTCACATTTGACACCTACTTTTAATTCTAAGCTACTTCATCAAATAAAATTTTTGTCTATTTTGAAAATAAGGGTACTTTATTCTTTACCATTTCTATATTTTGGAACCACTCTGGTATACGAAAGAAGATTTAAATATTGTCAAGTGGATTTTTAGCTTGAAAAGATGGGAAAACTTTTATCAGCAACACAATTTTTTGATAAATGGATAATAAAAAAGCCATGTGTCCAAATTTATGACGGACACTGTATGTTGTATTATCACTTATAATAATGCAGAAGACTAAAAGCCGTGTTTACACAACTAAAAGTACCACAGTTGCATTCCACGATTTCTATTTTCGGGTTTTTGTAAACAAACTTCCCTTAACTTTTAATAGCGATATTATCAGAGAAAACCATTATTTATTATGCCTATTTCTTGTGTTTTTTAAAACTATTGACTCAGCTTCGAAGGCAAGTCCACTTTGGTTAGTTTTCATATCTGCTTACTGAACGCTGCCAAGCAACCAAGCAACGAAATCCAAGCCGTACGTTTCTAGCATAGTGTAAAAGCGACGCCAACGTTAACGCTACATAACCTATATTTCTGCAAATTTTTATGCTTGGCCTCTTCGCCCAGTAAAATGAAACAAGCTGGTAAATCATAGCGGCAAGCAGCAAATCAAAAAACTTCATGCAGAAAAAGCCATCCATGAATGCAAGTGGGCGAAAGAAGTAACTCGTACTCGCAAGTATAGTGCATTGGGCATTGTTCTTTTATATTTCTGACTCAAGTTTAACCTACAGTTAGTAATGAAGAAATTCCTAGAAGATAATCGAATCACGGTGCGCTCCTGCGAATCCCTTAAACCCAAATAAGGAGCAGGTAAATCGTGCTGTTATGGCAACTTATGACCGATGTGATCAACAACGACAGCAGCTAAAAATGTTGTATTTTAGGTTCCGAGTTAGATATGAGCATGTCCATCGAAGAATGCCGCAAACCCGAAAATGATACTAATAAGCAAGCAAATTCTGCTGTGTGGTACCAATACAGAGCTGGTCGAATTACAGCTTCAAAATTTAAAGGCGTTCACAGAACAAAACTGGAAAAACCATCCCTGTCCTTGATACGTTCAGTATGTTATCCCTTAGCAACTCGCTTTAAGACGACGGCTACAGTTTATGGTTGTGAACATGAAAAGAAAGCCCTACAAGCTTACACTAATAGGACGGAGAAAACCCACATACATTTTGGTAGCAAACAATAGGTCTATGTCTAAACCGACAGTACCCACAGATTGGGGCATCTCCGGATGGATATGCCATCTACGAGTGCTAGTCCAAGTTCAGATGACATCCCCATGGACATGCGAGCTATAGGTGTGGTTCAATTTCCAGTGACATTGTAATAGGCACCGATGATGAAGAGGTTTGTATTTTTGTGAATTATATGTTACAATGTTATGTACCTATTTTGATTATGGATTGCAGCTATGGTGTCACTGTAGGAAAGCAGACGACGGCGAACAAATGGTAAAATGTTCTGACAGAAAATGTAGAATAAAATTGTACCATTCAGCATGCCTACAATTAAAAAAAAAATCCTAAAGGAAAGTGGTTATGTGAACTCTGTAAATATAAATAGAATTATTTTGTGTAAATATTTTGATTGTTTATGTACATTAAATCGCTTCTAAATATCCTTGATACTTTATGCATTAGAATTATTTTTCTTACTTAATTTAGACATTAATTATTCTTTTATGTTGTGTAGACAGCATGTGTAATTTTATTGATTGTTAATGTAGCTTACATAGTTTCGAAATATCCTTATAGTCTAGTCACTATGTCATTTTTGCTTGAAAGTGAAGGGAAATTTGAAATTTCTTTTTTGGGGTATTGGCGAGGTCCAGCAAAGCTTAACTTCAAGTTGTCGACCAAAATTTCTATGTGCTATTTCCGCTATCTTGATAAATAAGTGCGTTTGATTTTTTTGTGATAAATCGGTTCCCGTTAACACTACATGAAAATAATGTAGACATCTTTGTAAGAATTTTGAATGTTCTACAATTTATGTTCTATTACTTTTTCGCGTAGGAGCAAAATTTGTCGAGATATCGAACGCGAAAGGAAAGCGTGAAAGTGTTTAGATTTTTTTTCGAGCTTCTGAGCTTGTGTCTCATTTTTCTTTCTATTTAGCGAAAAGGTAGCCATAATCAAACTTGTAGATGTTGAAAATAGCTTCAATTTGATCTATTATAAATTGATATGCGACTAAAATTACGACTTGTAGAGCGGGCCAAAGTTGTCAAGTTGGCGCGTAATTTTTATTTCATGTATCGTACTATTACGTAGATGACAACAAATTTCATTGCATTATTGGAATCATTATATTTCATCAAGTAGATAGTATACAGCATTATATGACTGTATATTAATAATAATAAAAATAATAATAATAATAATAATAACATGTAAGGGCAAATCGGTAACATACAATAGATACAGCAAGGGGCCTAATACCGAGCCCTGAACAACATCTAAGTTTATACGGACAGTGGTGGACGTTACATCATTAATTTTAACAAACAGTTTTCTGTTAGTAAGAAAAGATATCAGCCACATAAGAAGTGGGCCCCGAATGCCTAAGGAACATAACTTTTTTCTAATGCATTCCACATTCACAGTGTCGAATGCACGCGATATGTCGAAAAATTTTGATGCAACAAATTTACCGTTATCCAGTTGCTGATAGACATAGCGGAGCACGCTAAAACTAGCAGTTTCTGTAGATCTGAGCTGTCTGAAGCCGTGTTGTGTATCGGAGAACAGATTGTATAGTCAAAATTATACTCATTCGGAGTCACGTGACCTTTGTCTGTCACTGTTCATCTTTAGTAAAATAGATGAAATGGAAGAAATTTGAAA
The DNA here is from genome assembly GCA_940337035.1 of Agriotes lineatus. Lineage (NCBI taxonomy): Eukaryota > Metazoa > Arthropoda > Insecta > Coleoptera > Elateridae > Agriotes > Agriotes lineatus. The sequence continues at coordinate 117,233 of CALNHX010001301.1, forward strand.
AAAGGCATGTCGATTCATAAAATTAATTTTAAAAATTTGACGTTTCTAATCTGTCAGATTATATTTTTCGTGTAAGTTATTGAGATAAGGGTAATAAAACCTAAAATTGTCGAGCCGAAAACTGGAAATTAAAAGAAACCATCGGACATGCGTTATAACGAGCAGTCACAACAATTAATTTGAATATTATGCGTTGTTTTTTATGAAGAGTACAATATTAATAAAAGTAAATCAACAGTTTCACCCTCCAACGCTGTTCGCCGTGCTTCTCTTGCGTTAAATATCTCGGAAAGCACAATTTACCGAAAATATGAGCCAGAAAGTGAAGAATGCAAAAACGGAAGTTGACGAAGCAGTCAAGACAATATATATAAAATGTATGTAGCTAAAGAATTTGTAACCATAAAAAATCTAAAAAATGCTTGGTTGAAGAATCTGGAGAAGATTTTTCACATTCAGTTTCTTCCCTAAATAACGGGTGTTCATAAACAGTCGTCATCCCAGTAGGTTTTGACTTCAGAAACGTATGTCTATTAAAATTGAAAAAAAAATGCGCTATGACAGTACTCAATGACGTTTCATGTGTTGCACGAATTAATCAAAGACATAACATTTTGTTTTTCAAAGCAACTGGGATGACGACTGTTTATGAACACCCGTTAGATTGTGCAAGGAAATAGTCTTCAAATGGCAATGTTCTATAACAGAATATGCATGCACAGAAATTAACTTAAAATTTGCTATACGCAGCAGGTTTTTTACGACAAGTTATGTTTTCTTTAACCTGTAAATTCAGTTTAATTTCATATAAGAGAATAAACCCGTAGCAATCTTGTTTTAGAAATTGGCATATGTCAGGATAACCTACAAAACGGAATGTCATTTATTTCCCTAAAATTGCATTTTTAAAAATCGACATACGTAAAATTACTAGATTATCACGTGACTCCGAATGGGTATAAATTTGACTATATTTATTCAGGAACGATACCATTCGATTTGCCACAACTTTTTCGCACACTTTGGAAAAGACACTCAGAACTGATAATTAACTAATTTTTTTAAATTTTATTTAAAAAAGTAGGCTTTTTTTAATTAATTTCGGTGTGTTAAGTGCCTTTGCTTTTAATTTAGGAATAAACGATTCTAATTGGACGTTTCCTTAGTTACCAATCGACGTTTCCTTAGTTACCAGAACTGACCAACGCACTTGACTAAAATGAAGGCAAATACAATTCTTTACAAAATAGGCTTGGATTTGAATGTTTAATGAAATTTTAAAAAATCTTATAGACAACTCGTGTTAGCGTGCTTATTTTTCACGCGTGTGGAATATTAAACTTGGCTGCGCCTCGTTTAATAACCCTCCACACTTGTGAAAAAAAGTTGCACTTGTAACACTTGTGGTCTAAATAACTATTAATACTTTTGTAGATATTATTAATATTATTATTAAAGTAAAAATAATTAGATTAACTTTGTTAATAAGATTTATTTCATAATTATACAATTATAGGAGGGCATAAATTTACGAGGGCACAAGAAACTGTTAATATCTGATCTACCACAGCAACATCGTCAGTTTTCTTTTTCGCCAGGAACATGGGCATTGTTTCGTGAAGAACTGTATTTTTTTGACGAAGGACTCCAATATTGCGTTTGACTTGTATTCTGAAAAAAAGATATAGGTAGTTAAGATAATTATTGTAATAATATACTTGCACTACCTCACGCTTGCTATATTCCTGGTTGATTCTATATCCCTTGGATCGAGCTGCCGTATCCCTTTTAGAAAAGCAGGCGTAATCACTGTGGCCATATGTAGTCCTAGGGAGTCTTTTATTAAAAAGCCACGATCTGTCAATACAAAATCTCCTGGCAAGAGATTGTTTAAAATCCCACAATCCTCTGTTAGACCTTTATCGCTTATTCTGCCACCATATCCATGTGATATAAATGATATTGATGCAGGAGGAGTGATGCCTATTAGTACCTTTACCGTATTATGTTGTTTGTACGTAGACCATGTAGTACATTGTACTTCAAGGCTACTTGATTTTTCCACTCTCATCTCAAAACAATCGATTATTACTGAAATCTTGTTGCCAAATGCTACCTTGAAGCATTCTGGCATTGATTTAATTACCTGATCTTATTCAGGCCAAATAATAAAAATTTTCATCCGATGATACATAATATTCAATGTGGTATAAAATATTCTGGAAATTGTTTGTACGCTGACGTTAAACATGTATGCCAATAAACTAAAATCTAAATTTAATCTAAGTTTTATCACCGTTATCAAAAACGTGCCTCTAAGCATGTTTTACGTACTGAATTAGGAATAAATATATATAATTAAATGTGAACTGTATATATTGTATGTATTTAGTGTAGCATTTGCCATATAGTAGACGTGTGTAAAAGAATTTTTTTTTGTAATGTCACAAATAAAGTATATCTATCTAACACGCAAAACTTTAAATGCGCGCGGGCTACAGCGTCATTCTTCCATGCTCACGTAAAACTTTTACATTCGCTGGAAAATTCTCACTATTTTTAACTTGTAGAACAATCTACTATTAATTCACTAGCGATTTAAGAAGAAAATTAACTCGCTAGAATATAAACATTATAAATAGTTACTTATGGAAACTTTTATGGAGATAATAATAATAATGGCAGTTTAAAATGACAAAGAAATAATAATTAATCGAGTTATTTAACAATAACAGTAACGGCGTAACTGGAGACTTGAGTTACCACATTTATATTTTTATGACGCTCAACGCCTCAACGGCTTAAACCTGAAAAGAAACACAGATTGCAGGTAGCTGAAAATTATTTCGGTGGCGCAAATAATTCTCACATATAATCTCATTAGAGCATTAATTCTTTCCGCCATTTTTGTTACTGCGTTCCAACAACGTCGTATTAATTAGGACGCCTTCCAGAGGCGAGCGTTTCTTTTCCAGAGACTTTCCATTTGAAAATTTTTTTTTAACTTTTCCTTACTGCCAATCTCTAGCGTGCTTTTAAAACTTTCTTTAGTGCAACAAAAGTTATTAAATTCGTTGTACATCTTAAATGCGGCATATGCCGCGGGTTTCAGCTAGTATATTATGATATATGTATGATATACAGATTAGTGGTGGATAATGTGAACATATAAATAAAATTCAATGAGCTAGAATACAGACTATGGTCTTTGCATGCGGTAAACAGAAATAGAATAACATGCGACTAATATCTAGTATCTGCAGAATCAAGGTATTTTGTTTTAAGAAACACTGAATTCTAGATTACTAAATTTCAAGCTATATATGTCTATTTCTGTTTAACGCGTACAAAGCCCATAAACTGTATTCTAGCTCATTAAACTGCCGATGTTCACATTATCCACCACCAATCTGTATATTACTGGAATAGAAAAAAAATCATCTTTCTCATGATGCCCCAAACAACTAGGGTTCCATATTAAAAAATACAACTTTATGGTAATACTCGAATTTCAACCCTCTTTTGAAAAACGGACTACGCCGCTGCATTCATATAAAAAGTGCTTGAAAAGCGTAAAAATTACTTTTCTCCTTTTTTATAAATAAGCAAGATATAGCCACAAAACGAAAAATCTAAAAATCAAATTTTTGTTTATAATTCGAAAACAAAAGACGGTAGCCCATTTTCCACCATTCAGCTTTTCTCGAAACAAGAGATCGAGGATGGGGGGTCCATTTCTCCATATCTCCTATAGTTATCGAGATTCCCTATAAAAATATCGAAATTTGACCACCCACCCACCCTTTACATTTTCCAATAGATTTCTGTCTCGAATTAAGTTCACATGGCAAACAGGGCCAGCAAATTCCATAGTGGGACCACATACGTACGCTATAGTTTAGCAAATGTGGTTGGAGAAACGTTCCTAAATGCTTTATGTAGTATATACAGCAGCTTATTGGCTTTTTACCCACATCTGAGATGTGTTCAGACCATGATAAGTCGGTGGTAATGGCTACGCTTACATTTTTATGACTGGTAACGGAAAGTAACAGGTTTCCTGTAATATGTCTTTCTTTGTTAGCCGTTTTCTATCAAATTGATATGGCCTCTCTCATATGATTCCAAGTGTCTCTATTCTGCACCGCTTAGTAGCAGTTTAGACCAGCTGTCCTTTTTAGGTCATATTACCAACGTTGTTGTGGTCTTCCAACGCTTCGCCTTTCACCCCACGGTCTTCATCTTGTACAAGTGCCGCTCCAGTTTTCAAGGTGCTGAAATATAATAACTATGAAATTAGTTACTTTTTCGTAAATGCAACACTACACACTTCGTGATATTTAAAGACAAAAACCACTCATTACACCATACCGAGAGAAAGTCAGGATCACCTTGCAAAACAATTCACTGTGGAGTACAGCTTGGTGTAGTCTGAATAATAAGAAGAGCTACTACGGAAAATATGTGAAAGGTCTGCGATGAACTCTGCAAATAGGATGGGGCCGAGCACCGACCCTTGTGGAACACCACTTACCACTGGATTTATGGCAGATAAATATTATCTGACACGAACACAAAATGATCGATCCTGAAGAAAAGCCTGTATCCGTAACAATAGATTCCCGAATATACCAGCCTGTTCAAGCTTGACCAAGAGGACAGAATGAGGTACCCGATCACTGGCACAAGAAAAGTTCAAATATATGACCTCAGTAGGAGATTGTTACGCTCATTTTATCGTTTCGCATGCAGTATTTGGAATAATTAATTAGATTTCGCAATTCAGATTTATTTCCCTAAATATACAATATATTTTCACTAAATGGTTAGGCAACCCTATTAACATCATTCTCAATTTTGAATAAGGTACATCTTGGTCTTTATCACTTTAAACCACAGTCTGCATTCTTCAGTTTTTCTGATGGCCCACTTTCAAATTTTTGAACTTCGATAAGTTGAATTAGACTGTTTTTGGGCAATTTTCGGCCATTTCTTGGCAAGTCTTGTTTCGTGTAAGTTGAATCGCTTCTCACGGGGTTCCTGTCTCATCGGCCTTGGAAGCCAACTTTATTTTCGAAGGATTGAGAGGCATCGTAACCCCTTTGAAATGTTCCGGTAAATTTAGGTTATATTACCGGCAATCGTTGCACACTGGACTGAACCATTTGGCTGCATTACATCTTAAGGTTAGTAGTTAGTAGTTGCCTACGGTCTCCTTCCTTTAGCGCCGTAATCTACCTGGAAATTTGTATTTTTAGCTTTTATTTTACTATCCTGGAAATGCGTTTTTACTTGGATTGGTTCTTTTCGTATTGGTGTGATTTGTCTTGCCTGGAACATGCGGTGCTTTTACGACCCGGCTGGCCGCCCGTTCCTGCAGCTGAGATCTGCTGCCATTCCCCCTGCGAACGCTGCCTCGTAGCACCTGACGAGGGTTATCCGCGGCCTGCGGCGAGGCCGTCTCCATGGACAACGATCTACCTGGTTGCCACGTCTCCACCAGCAGCTCGGCCCCACGTGCCGTGTGTACCTGAGAGGTTTTTGTAGTAATTTAGTTTTGTATTGTATGTTAATCTGCGTTGATTAGTACGACCTTTTTAAATTGCTATGATAGTATTTTGTATAACGATTTTTGGTGCCTACTTGAGTAATTAGATATTTGATTAATTGGTTTACTTATCCGGTTGTTTAGCAGCCACGTTTAGAATGTTTTGATTTGTGTTGCGGCTGCTCTAGTAATTACTTTAACTGTACGTAACATCGTGTAGTGCATTTATCTTGACGTCAATTTGAGTTACGCGTTAGCTGTCAACATTTTTGTATTCTGAGGCTGTGGCTATGCTACCGCCGACGGGTTTAATTCTGAGTTTAAGTAGCTGCCCGTTTCTGAATCTATAGTCAAGTTTTGGGTTTAGAATAACCGCAAATAGTGACTTGGACCTTTAGAGAATGCCCTATGAATTTCTTTTAGGTCCTAGCATTCCTAATAGGATCTCATGAACTGCAGGAACCGCCCCGTCTAAATTTTGTGTGCAATAAAGTCAATTTATTAAGCCAACCATTGAGGCCAATGTTGGCCTTATTTTGTGCTTGCGCTATTCGCACCCTTTGTTTTGCACTCCACTTAACGGAGAATAGTTGAGTATTTAGAGCTTTTGTGTGTTTTGATCATAGATTACTTTAGTCATGCCATGCGCTATGACGATCAGCGGGGACCGCCGCTGTATTTGTGTTTAGACATGCTTGGGCGTTTACTTAATTGGTTTAAGATTTAAGCACTATCTAGGTGGTTACTAAGTATCTAGCGCCCTTCTGGCTGGATTAGAATTGCATAGCTCTATTCGTTACTTTATGAGTCAACTTGCGATATTTATTGATGTTAACTATGTATTGGTTATGATATTTATTTGTGATATGTATTGACTGTGATAGATTTATTTTGTCGATTGTTGTGTTTTATTTGTATATGTATATTGTTGGTATGTGTGTTTTGTGAGTTTTTATGATGTGTGCACTAAAGAACCAAATACGAAATAAATATTGTTACTAGTTATTGGTTCTGCTGTTATTTTGATTTGCTTAGTATATATCTGACCTTGGGGAGGTCCGACCTAAGGATTTGTCTACGTCGAGGACCTGGCGCCCTCCCCCATAGTTTTGTTGCAGCTTTGCTGGAACCCCGATCTTCTCGACTAGTTAGCCAACCTAGGCCGATATTTACCAGCTGGCAAAATACCTAATACAACTTTCGCCAACAGATAAGGGCCGCTCCTCGCCATTCTTCGTTACAAGATGTGTTGTCTAGACCCATTGTCCAATGATTAATGCATTCGAGGAGATTCGTAATTACAGATCTACCAGGAGTGAATCCACGTTGTTGAACTGGTATTTTTTCATCTAGCAGGAAAGGTACTACTCTGTTCCCAATTAAATACTTCATGATTTTTGCTGTAATTGGCGTTAAACTAATAGGGCAGTAATTATATGCCTCTAGCTTGTCTCCTTTTTTAAATATGGGTGTCACAAATGCACTTCGCCACGAATTTGAAAGTTCATATTTGGCAAAGGATTTTTGCATGATTTCTGTTAAAGGTTCAGAAATAACATGCGAACAACTTTTCAGCAACTCAGCAGATAGATGACCAGGGACTGGCGGAGTAGAAAACTTTAGCATAAATATGTTTTCTTCAACTTAATGTAGAAATAAGCTCACATCGGTTAGGCTTCTGATATCCCTCGGACATCAAATAAGTGGAATAACAAGGTTGGGTACATCACAATACGCAGATAAAAAGGTATCAATTATATTTGCACATTCCTGTCAATTTTTAGTAATTGGTCCTTCACTTGACTTTGATAGCAAAGTTTATGTCAAAATTCCAAAAATGTAAAATGACTAATTCTCACAATTGCGAGACTACTAGGGCACACTCACGGGCCGAGTGACTCAGTGGAGACGGCTAGGTTCGAAGGCAATACTAAATATATTTGTAATCATTACGGGTGCCAACAAGTTGTTACTCACAACTATTATGCCCCCATAGCATCGAGAAAACATATAAACTCAAATAGCGTAGTCGCATTTCAAATAATCCCCCAAGAAAAAGCAAATCAAAGCAAAGCAAAGGTCAAGTTCCAGCAACGAAATAAGATCTATGAAAACAGTAACAATGTAAAACATTTAATGGGTATTAATCACATAATACCCAGTACAGTGGTACCTACAAATAATGTTACATGGGGTGCACCTCAAATATCACTTATGAGACAAGATTGTACCAGCATAAATTATCACAGCCTTAATTTGAGCAAAGCACAATTAGATATATGCAGTACAATTAATATATATTGCTATGATTATAGACTTATGTTCGTTTAATAATAATGTTTTTAACCTTAATAAAAAGGAATAGCATGTATCTCAACTCAGGGGTAGGTTCTGAAATATCAAGTAATCTAATTGTAATTTGAATTATGTTAAAACTTCAATAAATTTGACATTTATGTCATTTGCAATTGCTTGTGCAGATAACTAATCAAGATCCTTTACAAATTATATAAAATTCATAAATCAATTCGTAAGTATGACTTTCTTTGTCTTAATGAACCAATTTTAAATGTTCTTTGTTACAGATAACATTATTTAAATTGAATGCCACACTCTAGACTTTTTATATTAGGACTTTGATTCATTATCCTGCAACATTAAGTTGTTTGCATTATAATATTTCCTAGCCTTTTTCAATGATTACTATACGAATACTATTCCATTCTTTGCACTTAATTTTCGATATATTTAAATTATTTTCTCTCTCTATGTACCATAGCATAATTCCTCAAATTGAAAAGAAACTTTAGAATAATTCAAACTTATTATAAATTCCCTTTTCAATTTTCCACATTCTCTGTGAACAAACATTTATAAATAAAACTTTTAATAAACTCGTAGCAACAAATCAACAACAATTCTACTATCATTATTTTTCCATAGTAACATTTTAATAAAACTTAGAATAAACAACAACTCTTTCAACATCTACAGTTTTTATCTAGTCACGATATGGGTAAATCATGGTTACATGGAACCTTCCTCTTATATGTCCATCTGTTTCGCTTATCACTTCGTACGTATTGTTATTGTTGAATATTTTATGTATTTTGTATGGACCCTCATATGCACATAACAGCTTTGCACATACTTTTTTTTTCGATCACCTATTCTCAGTTTTTTAACAACCACTGAATCTCCTACATTAAATCGTACCCGTTTTGAAATTTTTCTATTTTGCTTCTCTTCATACCTATCGTTAATTATCTTCAGTCTTCTCCTAGTTCTTTCCAAAAATTGTATTATTTCAACATTTCTCTGCTCTTTCCTCCATGGTCTCGCTGGTACTATCTGTTTACACAGTGTAACTGGGCTGATTTCTGTTATTGTATTAGGGACATTGTTTATAAAATTTTCCACTTCTTCCAAATATTGTACCCATCTATTATGGTTTTCATAAGTTAAAATTCTTAAATATTTAATTACCTCTTTAATGTATCTTTCTGCAATGTTACTTTGAGGATGTCTTATACTACAAAAACATATTTTGATGTCATTCCTTTCCAAATTACTTATCAACCTTGAATTTTTAAAATAGGTCGCATTATCCGCTAATATCCTCTTTGGTTTCCCCACTTCTTGTTGAAAATATTCAATTGATCTAATAACATGTTTCGTATTGCAACTTTTTGTCGGATATAATTTTACAAATTTTGAAAACGCATCTACCATAATTAAAATGTGTTTGTACCCATATTGTCCTGTCACTAAATTATTTAAGTAATCAATAGCTACCAATTCCATTGGTTCAGTTACTCTGATACTTTTAACAATGTTTTGGTTTTTAAAGTTTCTCTCTTTGGCAATTTGACAAATGTGACAGGTTTGTATTAATTGTTTAATTAATCTAAGATCATTTTTTCTATAAAAGCATTCTCGAAACATCAACCACGTTTTCCTTGCGCCACAATGTCCAAATATTACATGTATTTCCTCAACAACTTCTAACATGTCTTCCCTACTTAAAACCATCAACTCCTTATTTTCAACGTCTTTTACTAACAAATCCTCTTTAATTTTGTACCCTTTATAATTATTCCCTTGACTTTGCAAAACTAAATTTCTTAACTCTTGTATTTCCTCTAACATCTGTTTGTTTAAAATTTCTTGTCTTGATAACCTTCCTTCCTGATAAATTTTTTCAATACCAATTAAAATTTGTTTTGGTTTTTCATAACTCGGTGTGTCTTTTCTACTTAAAAAATCAGCAACTACGTTTAATTTTCCTGGTCTATGCTTAATTTCAAATTCATATTGTTGCAAGTATAAAGCCCATCTATACAACCTGTCATTGTGAAAAGTTTTATTCTTAAGAAACGATATTGCAGAATTATCTGTTTCAATGTCAAATTTATTACCAGTTAAATAAAATTTTAGTTTATTAACTGCGAAAATTATTGCTAACATCTCCTTCTCCGCTATTGTGTATCTGATTTCATAACCTTTCAAAATCCTTGAAATAAAACATATAGGTACTTCTATCCCATTTTGTATTTGTATTAGCTCAGCTGCGATTGCTTGGTCAGAAGCGTCAGTACGAAGTACAAATTTTTCTTTAAAATTAGGATATTTTAACAATAGCCCTTCATGAAACCTCTGTTTGATTGTATTCAATGCTGCTTCACGTTCTTCGTTCCATGCCCATTTTGTATCTTTTCTTAATAACTGTACCAAAGGTAACGTTAATTCTGAATAATTATTAATGAATCTTTTATAATAGTTAAAAACACCTAACAGACCTCTTAACTTCTTCAAATTCTTTGGACGAGGCAAATTCTTAATTTCTTCGATACGTTTCTCATTTATTGTAACTCCATTTTTACTGATCTCATAACCTAAGTACGTTACATTTTCTTGCATAAATTCACATTTTGATAAATTTAATTTTAATCCATTTTTATTCAGTGTTTCTATTACAGTCTCTAAATGTTTTAAATGTTGTTGTTCATTCTTAGAAAACAATAAAATATCATCGATATAGTGCACACAAAAATCCTCAAACTGATTTAGAATTTTCTGCATTGCTCTAACAAGTGCAGCACATGATGTTGAAAGTCCAAATGGTACTACTTTAAATTGAAAAATCTCCCCATCAATACTGAATCCTGTATATTTCCTCGACTCTTCATGTAATGGAATAAGCCAAAAAGAATTCTTTAAATCTAACTTTGTAAGTATTTTCTTATCCCAAATTCTGCTTAATAAACCATCAATCGTTTGTGGAGATTCATATTGTGGTTTCGTTATTTGATTTATTTTGCGTGCATCTAAACATAAACGAAGCGAACCATCGTTTTTCTTTACAACTACTAGTGGATTAATAAAATTGCTTTTGGAAGACTCTATTACGCCATCTTTTACCATTTTATGTATTTCTTTCTTTACTTGTTCTCTCAAATTAAAAGGAATTGGATACGTTTTACTGTTAAACCTTTTGACTCATCTACCTGCAACTTATGTAAATATTTCTGAGCTTGTCCTACTCTATCATTGATAATCTCTTTGTTTCTAGTAAGTATTTCTAATATTAGGCCCTTGAATTGCAAATTCTTTTCACCTATCTTTAAATCATCCAACAAAATCCCTTTATAATTAATATTATTCATATTTCTTAGTACATTATTAATAATTATTTTATCATTATCATACATCAATGCGTCTCCAATACTCTTTGATTGGCTACACTTATTTTCTTGGCAGACACTTCTGGTACTGTTCCAAGATTTAATTACCCCTTTTAAATGAATGCATTTTTGCTCTCCATTTATCTGAATTCCCAATTGTTGAATGATATCGACCCCTATTATTAAATCAATACTCAAGCCTTTTACTACAAATAAACTAACTATGCCTTCCCATTTATCAATTATTATTTTAATACTCAATATTCGATTAGTAGTTGAAATTTTCCTTTTCGTTGCAGATAGTAAATCTGTTTTATTAACCTTGATTAATTTATTATGTAAAACGTCTATATTTTCTAAAATTATTTCTTCCTTTATTAAAGAGGCCATTGCTCCACTATCAATTAATGCTAAATATTCATTATTATTTAAAATAACTTTTAAAAATGGTAATGTTGAAATTTGGCTATCTTCTTCTTCCTCTTCTAATAAAAATTGTCCATTATTCTCCAAACTAGTGTTGATAAACGTATGGTTCTTAACTAAATTAATTAAAATTGAAGTTTTTTTTTATCTTCTGAGGAATCTTCATAAACCTCATCCTCTTGCTTTCGGTCTTCTTCCCTCGGTCTTCCTCTATCATATTCTGTTCTATACACTGTATTAATGTACTGTCTGTTAGGGTATTTGTTCTTGTTATCATCTTGATTTGATTTCTGATTATTCTTTTCGTCGATCATTTGTTGATATCTTCTCCGTTCATTGCCATTATAATATCTGTCATTAACATTCCTTTGGTAATTGTTTCTATTTTGGTAGCTTCTCCATCTATCATGATTCCTGTTGTATCCATTATTATTAAAATTCCTCTCACCTTTTCTGTAATTATTAAAATTATTTTGGCCTAAATTATGTTGATTTTGTTGTATTTCCTCGAATTTTCTTTTACTAGAATTTGGAAAACTTGAAACTTCTCTTCTGTAATTACTTCTATGATTTATAATTGCCATATCATAATTTCGAACTATCTCTAAAAAGTCCCTCATGGTTTTTATATTTTGTACTGCAACAGCTCTCGTAATCTCCTCCTCTAAATGTCTTGATAGATGTTGAACTATTTCTTCTTCGGATAATTTTGGAGTAAGATGTTGTGCTTTGTTAAATTTATTAATGACATATATTTCCCGTGTACTACCTCTTTCCATGTACCTTCCAGTTGTTAACTGTGTTCTTACTCGCGCCTGATGTGCATTACTCCAATATTGTTCTATAAATAATTTTCTAAACTCTTTGTAACTGTCATACCTTGATTTTATAATACTATGCCATACATCTGCATAACTTTTCAGGCTCATATTTATAATTTGCAGCTTCTTATTTTCATATGGTATTGTCCTCATAATATCATCTAATTTAATCAGTATGTCATAGGCTGTTCACCTATTCTCCCTTCGAAAATTGGTAGCATTTCTGTCTGAAATCCCAGGTAACTCCCTCTTGAACTCCCATTTAAATTTTCTGTACTATCTTGTATCCTTTGTAACTTATCTTCTACTTCCTTGAATTTTACTGTGCTGTTCAAAATCTCTCCTTGTATTTGTACTCTATTTTCATCTACCTTCCTTCCTAAGACATCTACTTTTTGATCCGTATACTCTAATTGTACTTTCATTGTATCTTCCAATGTTACTTTCATCCCCTCTAGTTTTCCTTCTAGTTCTTCTTTATTGCGTTCTAACTCTTGTCCAATGGTTTGTTTCAAGGTTTCCTCTAGCTGTTCGTTGGCTTCTTGTCTTTCCTGTCGCACCTCATTCTTTACTTCAACTTTATAATTTTCTAATGTTAAACAAATGTTATTAATTTGTGCTTGTAGTTCTTCCTTATTTCCAATTTGAACTTTATAAAATTCGTCTTTCAATTCCTTCATTGCTTCTTTCATCTTTTCTGTCTGGACTTTTTGATCTTGCAACTTCTCTGTTAATCTTTCTGCAGTGTCTTTTATTGATTGTTGTAGATCCCTCTTTGTTTCTTCAGCTAACTGTTGTGACCTTCTTTCTCTTTCCTCTGCATCCTTCTTTGACCTGTTTTCCCTCTCTTCTGCATCCTTCTTTGACCTGTTTTCCCTCTCTTCTGCATCCTTCTTTGACCTGTTTTCCCTCTCTTCTGCATCCTTTAGTAATTGCCTCTTTGTTTCTTCAGCTTTTTCCTCAATTGATTGCTTTAAATTTTCCATTGACTGTTGTGATTGCATTTGCATTTGCATCATCGTTTCCATTATCTGTTTGAACCTGTCTTCTTCTGCTGTTTGTTTTTGCTGAAGCCTTACCTGGTCTCCTTGTATTTCCATTTCCACTTCCTCCACTTCTACTTCGGTAGGGATTGTAATATCTTCCATCTCCTGCTGTTCTTCTTCTGTCCTTTTACTTTTCCGTGTGACTCTTTTATCTGCCATATTTATTATTTAACCTTTTACAAATTATTAAAATTCTAATGTAACACCTTTTATTAAATTGTAAATTTTGCAATTTATTTGATAAGTTCTTACATATATTGTAGACCAATCCAATTTGATTATTTTTAATCACGTGAGTCAGTTTGACAAATCAGATCACGCTTGAAGTGAAAACGACCCTAGGGTGATTTTCAATCACTATGGAAACTACTTAATTAAATTTCAGTAGTATCCTATGGCAGGTTGCTGGCACTGTAAATCTAAGTCAAATTCGAGGTTAGCAGGTTAGCTTTTCCGTCAGTTTGTGTCAAAACTGACGCAAAAGCTAACCTGATAACCTCAAATTTGACGTAGACATACAGTGCCACCAACATAATATTATTATAATGAAGTGTCAAATTAATTTGTCAGAAAATGGCTAATTTATTTAAGAACTTATCTTTCCGAATTCACCGCGGCCAGTGACAAAGCCTTATAATTTTGACAAATAATATCCCTCAAGTGCGTTGCCTTTAAGAAATAACCCTCGGCTTCACCTCGGGTTATTTCTAGGCAAGCACTTTCGGGTTGTTATTTGTCAAAATTATTGCGGGTGATTATCACTGCCCTTGGTAAATTATAGCTGATAATTACTTTTTATCCAAAAACTTTAACAAGTTTTATTGTTGTTTGTTCTATCCTTTTATTTATTTATAAGGAACAATATTTATAAAATGAAATGTTACTCAACGTATTTTTTTTTTACTTGAAACTTGTAGCTTGTACCCTTATTATAGCAATAAACAATTAGCAAACAGCCCCACGTATGCGGCGTCCATAATTTATGCTATGATTATAGACTTATGTTCGTTTAATAATAATGTTTTTAACCTTAATAAAAAGGAATAGCATGTATCTCAACTCAGGGGTAGGTTCTGAAATATCAAGTAATCTAATTGTAATTTGAATTATGTTAAAACTTCAATAAATTTGACATTTATGTCATTTGCAATTGCTTGTGCAGATAACTAATCAAGATCCTTTACAAATTATATAAAATTCATAAATCAATTCGTAAGTATGACTTTCTTTGTCTTAATGAACCAATTTTAAATGTTCTTTGTTACAGATAACATTATTTAAATTGAATGCCACACTCTAGACATTTTATATTAGGACTTTGATTCATTATCCTGCAACATTAAGTTGTTTGCATTATAATATTTCCTAGCCTTTTTCAATGATTACTATACGAATACTATTCCATTCTTTGCACTTAATTTTCGATATATTTAAATTATTTTCTCTCTCTATGTACCATAGCAATATATATATATATATATATTATAAAGATAGTCCCTCTCACAGCTTGTGTGGTTACATACACAGTAAAATTTTTTTCTTGACTGGGATAGGGGTTGGAATAACTCCAATCTCAGTGCTACGCACAGGTACCAAGCTTTAATGGTTAGATTGAAATAAAACCACTTGTATGTATCGCCAGACGTTTCGTATATATTTAATACATTTTCAAAGGCTATGGACAAAAATTTACAAATAAGCAACGTTGTTATAAAAGTTATTGAAAGTGAAGGTTTTACCTAACAACTTGTGGAACCAAAACACATGTTTTTTAAGGACATGTGACGATATTCAAATTTGAACAAATTCATAAAAAAGGGCAGTAGGCCACCAAGGTTACAGAGCTGGGCTGCACATGACATAACTACACTTAGTCCTACATCTAGTAGGTTACAAATTAAAAGTTCACTAGCACATTTAAAATTTGATTTACAATAATTTTATTAGCTATTTGGCCAACATAGCCGTCAATTAGATAAAAATCGTGGTATTGAAAATTATTTCTAAGCAAGCAGCGACAGGTGTCTGAAAGATTGTTAGTACCGCGCATGCGCGGAGCGCAAGGCGTCCAAATATTACGAGGGACGTTCAAAATGGAAATGACCAATTAGCTTGTGCAATGCAATCTAACATGAGACTAGTCAGAAAAACGACGACAAGGGTTACGTCTGAAGGTTCTAAAAGGTGGAAACTACAAAAAGAGTTCTAATTGAGCACCTAACTTGTAAGTCTACCAGGGGAAAAAAGACAACTGAGAAAATATGGAGGAGAAAAGACCCTAAATAGATCTAAATATAACTAAATTTATTGTGGGACCTTATTGAGTTTATTAAAAATTTTATTATTAAAGAAATAGTAATAGAATTGGGGCAATAAAAAGAAAATATTATAAGATAAAAGTAAGTACCTACCCATTGGGATTTCTCGGTTGGAGAAATTCTACGGAGAAATCATTGTTGGACATGGCTAACAAAAGGTGGTAGGAGACACTAAGATGATCAATGTCAGTATTTGAATTTAAGGTATTATTTGTACCAAAAATGTGGCACATTTCGATGAAAGTGCGGTGACTAGAATTTGGTTCAATAGTAATAATTTTTGTATTTTCAAAATCCATACAATGACCAGTGCTGTTGACATGTCCAGCAAGGGCGCAGGCTTTGGGTTTAAGACGAGAGTCGCTTTTATGATGAGTAATTCTTGATTTCAACCTCTGAGAAGTTTGACCAATATACGTAGAAGGACAACCACTACAGTTTATCTGATAGACGGCATTAGGGGTTAGGAGAGCTGGAGTTTTATCCTTTAATTTTGAGAAACAATATTTTATGATATGATGGTGTTTGTCCGCAATGATAATATGATCGAACTTACGAAAAACCTGTTTAATTATATGAGAAAGTCCTTGGACGTAGATGAGACTTTTGTAAAGTGGAGGTTTATCATTTATATTATTATCAGAATTTTCTGGTGGAATGATCCTGCCCTTGGGGGGGGAGTATAAGATAGAATTTAATAAAGAAATAGGATAATTATTTAATTTAAGAGTATTAATTAATTTATTGAGGTTAACTGCGTGAAAATCCGGATGCGAGATCGTTAAGATTCTGTGCTTGAGCCCTTTTACTACATTCAACTTATGTCGAATGTTGTGTATAGAATGGAAATTCAGATAACGGCCAGAACATACCAATCCAGTTTAATAGTGTTGGAATTCGTTCTGATGACCAGAGTGTCCAGAAAGGGGACCGACCTATCCTTTTCTCTTTCCACTGTAAATTGGATGTGAGGGTTGAAACCATTGAAAACACTCAGCACATTGGCAACGTCGTCGACCGGTACTGCACAAACTAGATCATCAACATACTGGTAAAGAAACGGAAATTGAAAAGCCAGCTTGGGGATGCTTTCTTTTATGATGGTTTTGACTATGATTTCGGCCAAAATGGGGGAAAGAGTTGAGCCCAGTGGGTATCCAAAGATTTGTTTATAAAAATTATTATTGAAGGAAAATATGTTGAGTCAAAAATGAATTTAAGAAGGTTAATAAACTGTGATTTGGGTATACTAGTTAGTGGTTCTATTAAGTTCCAATTGGTTTCAACAACCTGTATAACCAAATGTACAGGGATATTGGTAAAAAGAGAAACCACATCTAGTGAAATAATCTCATCATCTGGTGGTAATTGAAAATTATTAATTTTTTCGCTGAAGGCGAAACTATCTTTGATACGAAAACTATTATATTCATTAAAGGCTTGCCCTAAGATCTCTGCCAGATATTTGGACAGTTTTCTATCTGGAGATTGTGTCGAGGACACAATGGGTCGACAAGGTGTGTTGGGTTTGTGTATTTTGGGTAAACCATACAATTTAGGAGAAACCGAATTATGACAAATTAAACGTTTATATGTGGGGATATCTATGTATTTATTATTATGTAAATCTCTGATTAACTTATTATTCCTAGTCTCAATAGACGTTGTGGGATCCTTTTTTAAGGGTTGACAAACCTGGTTATCTTGCAAAAGGGTCTGCATTTTGGAGATGTAATCATCACGCTCTAAGGCTACAGTGACATTGCCCTTGTCTGATGGTAAAATTACAACATTAGGATTATTTTTAAGAAAGCTGTTGCATTTCTTTTCAATGGAAGATAAAGGATTATTTGTATTTCTATGATTTTTAAGAAAATATGTGATGTGGAAAGCTACTAAGGAGCGATAATTGTTCCTTTCCTTATTATCCAAACTATTAATAATGTCTTCAATTTGAGCAAGATATTTATATAAGGTTGATTTATTATTCAAGCTAACAGGTAACCCAAATTTTGGTCCAAGTGCAAGGAAACGTTGTATGCAATCAGGGATGACAACATGTAGTTTAAAAGTGGTTTAAAAATATATCTAATGTTGTCATCCCAAATGTGCCTCCTCAACCGATGATCCTCTTTTTGAACTCTCCCTTAACACCAAACAGTTTGACGTAATCCAATTCGATTAATATATGATGTCAAATGTAATTCTCCAATAAACTTGACTTAGTATTTTATTCCATTTATTCACATTTGTAGATTAATTCTGCTTTTTTATTAATTTTTTACCACATACTTGTAAGCTTTCTTAGGGCAAGTTGTTCAGTCATGGATTAACTTTTAATCCGGGTCAACTCCTATGAATACAATTATTGAGACAATTGTACCCATAGTAACTAACCTGGGATTACAGTTAATCCATGACTGAACAACTCGCCCTTAGTGTTGTATCATTACTTGTTCTTCGATGAAATTTCATTTATATCTCACCACGCCAATTTAGTATTTAACCCTTTTTATTATCCAAACATTACTTAATAAAGAATACTGTTTATTTTAATATTTTTAATTACACCAAAATTAGTTCAGCTACATTTCTTCAAATTTGGTATTTCTAATAATTAAAAACAGAGTGCTTTACGATATGATTTTTCTACTTTACTCTATCTCCTAATATTTAATTTCTACCTACTATTTGAAGTAATTTATTTCAATGAAGTATTTGTCATTTCCTTCAAATCTTTTTTTTACTATTATATTAATTTTGAATCCGCCTGTTTCTCAATTAGCCATATTTCGCTCAATTATAAATTATATTTTCCTTTCTAATTGCATAATAATTATTCACATTCCCAATTCATATTGAAATAAATCTTGATTATATTCAACTATTGTACTCCCTTAATCCTTTCTAAAATTGATTTTTATACCCCTGTGTATATCATTACAATATATTGTTATGATATCATAAGAGTGGATATAGTTTGAATGATCAATACGATAAAAGAATTTGGTAAAGCATTGTAGTCAGTCTTTGCAAAAGTTTATAATAGAAAGGGTTATTTGAATTAATTTTAAATAGAGATTAAATTTTAAGAAATGAGACTGGAAAGAATAAATTTTATATAGTTTAATTTATAAAGTAAGGTGTTAAAAGATAGAAGTTATTTACTACTGATATCAGATACGACAGATCAAATTAAAATATTATAAGATAACGGAGTAGGTATGTAGGTTTCAAATGTATATTTTAAAATAGTAAGCATCAATAATTAAAACAGGGTAGTAAAGAGAGTTGTTTTACATTATTGACAATAACAAATTTGAGAAAAAAGTGTAACATAATATTTTGGTGAGTAATAAAATTTTGAAAACTTTACTGTTTTATATAAAAATAATGGTTCTGGCATAATAAAAACAGTTAGTAAAAAAATCTAAGAGGTCTAAATAAGGTGAAACATGATTATAATGGTGTACGAGTATCAAGATGTCTCAATTAATGAAGAGCTTTGATATATGATAATTTGAATTGGATGAAGAGCATTTACTAATAAACGAAAATATAAGATTTGGATTGAGCTGCTTTATTGGGGCTGATACAGTTTTAAAAAAGGAGTGAAAAGGATTCGACCTGTGCGGAGTACTGCAGGTGTAGGAGCCGTTGATGGAGGACTTATGTATCTGCTCGGAGAGCATTCTGAGTGATTAGCTGTAGTTGGGTGTTTCATTTGCATGCAGAGGACGGATCGTCGTGACAGTTAAACCTGCAAGGAAGTAATATTAAATTTGGAGTACATCAAGGATAGTTTACTGGCAGAAGAGGGTTGTGAAGGATTGATCTGTAAGTCGACAGGCGCAGTTTTGGTTAAACGGAGGTTGGATTGTTTGACTACTTTGAGATTTTCTGGAAGATTTGACGGCTGTAGTTGGTTGGACAGTTACTTGCGGTTGGACGTGTTCGTGTGGTGACTGATTGTACAAAGGTGTCCGTGATACTGGATGTGCAATTAGTGGCTTTAATAAGGTTGGTTAGTAGTTTAGCCTAGAATAAAACTGATGTATATGAACAATATTTATTACTTGCAATAATTAAAAGAGTTAGTACTTACTATAAAAGATAGAGAATGCCATACGTCATAATAATATTAAGAACAGTGTACGTTGGTCGCATCTGATTACAAGTAGAGGAATAGATTTGAAATCATTCAAGATAAGTGACATTTAAGGTCATTTGACAATTGAGATTTATTCTAAATACGACAAGTCAAATATAAGACAACTAGATATATGAACCTAACCCTGATTGAGTTTTCATGGCAATAGCATTTTTCAAGCAGAAATCATTTGATATTATTAGATAAATACGAAATTAATACTCACAGTTAGCAGAGCAGGGCAATCGAATTAACTACAATGAATGATATTTAACAATAATCATATTACTATACTATACTATACATACTTTAACATATGTAATTGACACTGCTGAGGTGGTACATTCATAACATATTTATGTCTAAGCAAAGTGTGGTATACTAGCATACCATATCAAATACTTATGGTGCCGAAACGTGAAGCCATTGCAATATGTATATACTAAATAACCTATGCAACAATGGCGATAAATACGTACGCTAAACAATCCCATGCAATAATATTGTTAATATTTCAATATAATTGAAAATAAGGCTTTTTTGTTACTGCTATAATTTTGGATGACAAAATTTTAAAGTGAGAAGGCACACTCAAAAAACACGGACCCTGAACGTTTGGCGTAAATTTTTTGTTATGCCAATTATAACTTCAATGGCTACTTGAGTACAATTGCCGGCCGATTAGCTCTAGTGCAGAACGCGTGTGATTCTATAATTAAATACTCTACAATTAATCAACAAACGTTTATTAGCGTGCCAACGAATTTACCAATTAACGACAGGTGTATCCAGGTACACAGGGAAAATTCGTAAACATTCAGCAGCATAAAACATTTTGAAAGAAAAGCTCAACCCCAATTCAGATAGCAGTAACAAAAGAACAAAACCACAGTGCAAGTATCACAGTATAATTAATCATATTCATCACATACAAGTTATAGGTGATTAATTTCTAAGCATTGGTTAAGGGAGTTTGGTAAACATTGTAATAAATATTGTTTTAAGGTGCACCGCGAAATACTTAATCTATTGACAAATAAATAAACACCTACAACAGTTTAAAAATACACAGGTAAGTTACTGTAACTTCTAACCACAACAAATTTATTATTAATGGCCCACCCTTATGTATTTTTTATTTAAAGCGTAGGTATTTGGAAAGCAAACACAGCAATAGTTGGCATTGGATTTACTACATTTGAACGTACATATTTACATTGTGCTAACTATACTACTGTATTCCATCGAATCAATTTGATAGAAGATGATCTGAATAGTAGATCTATTGTAAAGCCAATTTAAACACTACTGCTATATCAATTCGCTAAAATTAATAACTGTATCGATTTCAAATAAAAAAGTAATTAGCTGCATTTAAATATAAATGCACACAAAATGTATGTTCAGTTAGAGATGCCTATTTCAATTATCCGCAGTACTACTAAATTATTGAATCTATTTATTTTGTTATTATGAAAGTAATAGTATATTAAAGTATGAGTGGATAACAAGGTCTTTAAAACACGCGCGAGTTTTCGAGCACGACGGCGTAGCCGGAGTGCTCGAAATAGAGCAAGTGTTTTAAAGACCAGTTATCCACGAATACTTTACGCTATTTTTTTATTATACCTGCAATACTGGAAATAAATTACGCCCTAAAAACTTAGTAATAATTTTTGTCGTGATAAATCGAGAAGGCATAATAATATTGCTACTATAGTTACGAGAATTATTTACGTTTTTGTCGCGTCCATGTCCGTTGTTGCATTCAGTCGTTTTCTTGACAACCTTTAAAGCTCGGCGAGCTTTAATCGCCTGTTTTCGCACGCTCAGGCGTGCTTTAAACGGCGATTCTGATGCAGGTATAATAAAAAAGATGTTTATGAAAGTCCAGCGCTGAAGATGAAACACAAGAGAATGTTTAAGTACATAATCACGTATGTTGGAAAATAAAGACCATTTACTATTATTATAAATACTAGTTTGCATGCAATAAACCTCAATTGTTTAGAGCAAAAGCTGCTGTTTTCTTTATATTAAAATATACGAACAGCAATTCTTAAAATTACCAATGTTACCAAACAGTTAATTCAGAAGAAAATTACTAAGAAAACCTTTAATTCTTTGTAATAGTAAGAACTCGACCAAGAGTTGCAAAGTCTCACTGAGGTAGTCTTAATAAAGCCCACAGAATAACGCACATCGCTTTAATATAAAATTAAAATGCCTGATAAGGTTCTTTAAGAAGCAATATTAATGTAGTCTGAACTACTTGTCGAAGTAATTCCTACACAACTAGTTATACCTTCCAGGTTTTTTAATTTTTGAAAGCATCTGTTCGGTTATGGTATACTCTATAAGAAACGCAACAAATTCCATCAGCCATCCTAATAATAAAAACTCAAAAATGCCTTCTAGCTCCCATAGAGTTATGATATCTCCAGAAGTTATAATAACTTGTGCTCTGGAGTAGTACCTTTCTACGATTCTATCAAATAGTGTGTAAGCATATTCAACAAATCCAGCTGACTTAATATAAAGGAGCAACTTGTTAATGGGCTCATACAGAGGAAAACCTCTTGCAAATGCTATGTTTATTTTGACACTATATAAGTTATTGCTGAAAACTTGCACTAAATGATTGCCTTCTGAATTAAAATAGTAATCGGAAACCGCATACTGTAAGTTTCTGTACACTTTAATCGTAGCAAAATTACCCTCAAAAGCAGTTCTGTTGAGGCAAGCTATTGAAAAAGGACAGATAATAAAGTTTTTCCTTATATGCGACTCAACGTAACCATTCTTATCTGAAAATAGATGACTTATGTCACTATAAAATCCAAACTTAATTTTGGAATCAATTAGTTCTTGCATATTGGAGACGGGCTTTTCAAATGTATCAAAATTCAAAGCTGATATGAGGTGACTCTGAAATGTTACTGACACCAGCCAAGCGAATATCACCCACATTATAAAAATCAATCTCGATTTCGCAGTTTCTGGTAAAACATATACGCGGTGAGCAAGTAGGCATCTTACACAAATAAGGAGAGAATACTGAAAGCTCTGGTATTTTTCAAGGTCGCGGGAAAATCGAGCTGTGTAGCATAAAATAGACGAAACCAAAGGCAAAATGAACGCTAGTGCGATCCAAAAACGCATCTTAAATACTCCTATGAGATTTATCCATCGTGGTTCAAGTTTGGATGCGGGCAGAACCCATTTGCTGGAGTCTTCCATATATGGAAAGGTAATGTCAAAATCCCAATTCTCGTTGTAGTTAGCATAGAACAACCCGATGCCCATATCGGCATTTAAAGTCTGCAAATCCATGTACGCTCCACTGTATGAACCATTTGGTTGCTTGATGCCCCATCCACTGTAGGACTTGTTCAAAAATTGGATCTTGAATCCCAGAATATCTTGCACTTGTTTAAATATTTCTGTTAAAATAGGTCACAGGGTGTGATTCAAAGGAATATTCATCAAAGATGGGCAGAAAAATAATCGCGTATGTCGTTGCTTGGATTTGGAACATTTAAACTACTCCCTGCAGAGTACACTCATTTGCAATTGCTTTTTTGATCGTTCCTAAAATACATTTCTAGCTTGTTCAGTTTTTAATGATCAATTAAAATCATGAGTTACAATAGACAAAAATAAAAGGCTTTTCTGAAAAGTGGTTTGGAACTTGAAAAATTAAGGTGACATTGGGTAATAGTTGTATTATTTAATAA
Organism: Agriotes lineatus; assembly: GCA_940337035.1. Classification (NCBI taxonomy): domain Eukaryota; kingdom Metazoa; phylum Arthropoda; class Insecta; order Coleoptera; family Elateridae; genus Agriotes; species Agriotes lineatus. Next base: position 140,963 of record CALNHX010001301.1, read on the forward strand.
AAATGGCCTACTGTCTGGACCAATACTACATATACAGCTTATGTCGATGTTTCCCTTCCTTGGTCCTCTTTGATGAATCTTATTGTGGATTACTGGACATAAACGAGTCAATATACAGTTAAATTTGTTTATAATAATGAGAGCATTGCAAAAACACCAGACGCAATTGATCGTTTTAAATGCGCTATTGGGATCAAGCTATTGCGAGGAAGTCAGTAATGATCAAACGTAGATGAAAATGCTGCGGACCTAATCGTCAAGGACTTAATCAGATCAGACTGGTATTTGTGCGATACTAAATAATGTAACTAATTCTATTTATTTACTTGATCTGTAAGCTAGTATTAGGATATAGCAAGCTTGATCTGGATGGAAGCAGCTGTTTTCTCAGGAAGTCAGTAAAGTTACAAATTGAGTAGTTGGTAGCGGACATAAGGGGCTAGTACAGCTGTATGGTATGCCAAAAGAAGCTACCGTAGTATATTCCCTCACAAAAATCATTATGGTTAGAAATCGAACATAAGCCCCTGGTGCCTGGCCCTCCTTGGAAAGAAGAAGAGTGTTGAGAATCTTCTGGCTACCTATGAAAATAGGCACTTAAATTATACCCAGAATGCATCACACAAGCCAAACACAACACCACCTATGAGATGAAAAAAAATAAACGTTGAAATTTTTGGTATTAGTGAGACGCTATCGATAAGTTTAGGAAATGTATAGATATATATCTATATACAGAGTGGGCCATTTTAATCGACGCATCCGAATATCTCCGTTGGTAAGCCGAATAAAAAATAATGTGCAGACAAAAGTTATTTAGAACGATGGGGGTCATCTGACTGTACTAATAACTTTGACGTTGGCGTCAACTTTCAAGGTTATTTGAAGGTTAAAATCTTTTTTCGGAAAGAGTAGAAAATTTTATTTCCAAAATGATAGTTTATAACTCGTTGGAGTGACCTTGAAGAGGTCAAATAAAGTTTAAATGTTGAAAATTCGTCCAGAAGCTGTTTTTTTGAATTCGGATGATTTAAGGGTGAAAAATATTTGAGTAGACTTAGGGGACAATAACCTTGTTTACCGTGAGTCTCCTTGCCTCTCACGTTTAGGGTGCTTGTTTACCGTGAGTCCCCTTGACTCTCACGTTTTGGGTGCTTGTTTCCCGTGAGTCTCTTTGCCTCTCACGTTTGGGGTGCTGGTTTCCCGTGAGACCCTTTGCCTTTTATTTTAAAAAAAATCACTTTAACCTTCCAATGAACTTCACAGTTGACCTAAAGGACAAGAAGGTTAAGGTTATTGCCCCCAAGTCTAGTCAAATATTTTTTCGCCCTTAAATTATCCAAATTCGAAAACAGCTTCTGGACGAATTTTCAACATTTAACCTTAATTTAACCTTTTCAAGGTCACTCCAACGAGTTATAAACTACCATTTCGGAAATATTTTTGTCCGCTCTTTCCGAATCCGACGTCAAAAATAGGGGGTTCCATTTAAAAAAAATTGACCTTTAAATGACCTTGTAAGTTGAGTCAAGGTCAAAGTTATTAGTACAGTCAAATTACCTCCATCTTTCTGAATAACATTTGTCTGAACAATTTTGTTTTATTCGGCTTACCAACGGAGATATTGGGATGCGTCGATTAAAATGGCCCACCCTGTATATAAAAATAAATCCCTATTTCCCTTGATCACGCCATAACTTGAGAACGACTTTACCGATTTCATTCATCATTTTATTTAAGTTTTCTAATACTTTGTAAAAGGTTCTTACGGAAAGAAAAATTAAGACAATTGCGCAGAAAATTGGAAAATTTCATAAAACTTAACGACTATTTAACCTTCGCGCGTTTGACAGTTCGGAAAGGGAACGGGACGGGACGGGACGGGACGGGACGGGACGGGACGGGACGGGGACGGGAAAAGGGATGGGGACGGGGAAAGGGACGGGGACGGGGACGGAGACAGGGATGGGATGGGATGGGATGGGATGGGATGGGATGGGATGGGATGGGATGGGATGGGATGACAAGAAATAATTAGTCATGATTTAATATACAAATAACGAACCTTGCGCGAACGAACTCGCGGGTAACAGCTAGTATAAGAATATAACAGGATATAACTGAAAGAGTGTGAAGGTAGGACTGCTTTTTCTGCCAAAATAATATCGCTTTGAAATGTGCGAGCACAACTTCGTTCAAAATAAATAGACTACATACGTTAAACAAACGTTTTCGATGAGTAAGAAAATCTAAAAATCTAGCAGGAGAAATTTGACAAATTACACAACAAAGAAAATACTAACCGTAAAGACGCAATGGGTGGGGTGTTGCATGGTGTATCGCATCCATGACGTCAGCCAACAAGATATAGAGAAAATAAAGACGAATAATTAGGGAAATTGGAAACTGCAAGGAATAATGGCACACAGAAAAATCTACATGACATAATTCAGTCCACAAAATGATAAAAGCAATTGCTGGGATTGGGTACAATTCAAACACCTAACTAATAAGTGGGAAACCTGGACCGAGAAAATCGGTTTAAAATCGAGTCGGCGATATATCTATACCGTTAGCCAAGAGTCTAAATGAGGCAGAGAGTGTCGAAAATATGGTATTTTAGATTTAAAGGTGATAAGGAGTAAAAATTTGCATCCTCATTTTCCAATATCTTACAAAAACTCTTGCCGAAGTAGCTCGCGTCCTCAGCCATAAGAATAGAAAAAAAAATTATAGACGAAGCAAACACTTGATTACATTAAGCAGGGTGCCATTAAAGGTATTAGATATGCTGAAGATACCATTATATCTTCAGAGGGGCACTATTCCGGGCGGACGTAAAATAACTGCGTAAGTGAAGGTAATAACCAACGTTCGCTTAGCGGAGATAGCATATGGAAGAAAAAGAACTTTAAACAAATGCGTTACAAAAAAATTGTACAAAACTTCTACAAAATAATTATTTCAATTCTATGGATACAGCAAATTTGGGAACATGAAAAGGGTAACTAGCTTATTAGCTTGCCGTAAAACTTTTCTCTGTGCTTTCTAACAGAATAAAACCAAAATATAAGCAAAAAGAAGAGCATGAAACTAAGATTTTGCCGAAAGTAAATATGCAAGCAATGAAAGTGGATGGAAGATTACAGATCAGAGAAATAGTAAACATGCGATAAAAAACAACCTACAACTTATATGGAAATCGGGACCAAAAGGTGCTAAACCTATACTAGATTGAAACATCTAATAAATAAATACTAACCAGTTTGAGGATTCGAATTTCCATCCCTATACCCTTATCTTTCATAACATAGGGAGGATAATTTATAAGAATTACCCTTACCGTTGTGTTATACCATTTCTTAGGCAGCTTGGTCGAAAACAAATCCACATTTGTCGATAATTTACCTTCAATGCATGTATTTATCAGAACTGGCTCAACTCTTTCTTGCTCAGAAACTGAAAAATTGTAAGGAAAGTACGTCCATATTTTAATGTGGTCTCCTATTTCGGGCATAAGTACTATAACGTTCAAAACATGGCACTTTTTTAACAATGGAAATAAATCAGCCAGTCTCCCCTTGAAGACTATGACAAATTTAGCCCTCGGATTCCAATGGGATGTTCTAGTTAATGAGTTGAAGACGCTCGTGATACTTTCATTATTGATCAATATTACATATGCATTAGCTTTTCTTAGACGTGCATAATCCATCTTCATAGTGAAATTATTCTGAATTATCACAGGTCGGGACTTTATCCGCAAATCTATAAAGACGTCTTTAAAATTTAATAGAATAACCAAATCGATGGGCTTCACATAATCTTGAAGTATTTTATCAATGCACTCTTGCTGAAGTCGACTGTTCGGAAGCTTGTAAACATACAGTTCATTTTGTATATTGTATACAGGGTTAACAGCATATGTAATTAGCATTATCAGATATGTCTCGTATCTGCACGATGAAGTCATGATAACGTACTCACTGGTTGATCACGTCAATATTTGCTCCATGGCATTATGTTGTATTAACGTTTATTTCAGTGGACTTTTGGGGTAATGCATGCGTTAACGCGCAACGTTTTAGGTGTTTCAATAATATAATTAATGTATTGTGGCACGCAATTTAAGTATATATGTGGAAGTGTTTGTGAATGAAAATATAACGAATTTTAAACAAGGGCGGTCTAATCTCGCAACTTAGCTAAAGCTAACATTAATATGGGTGACGAGCTGTATTTTATTAGCTTCACTGTGAAGAGTGACGCTAGTAACTTTACATTAGTTTTTCTGCAACCGTATTGAAATGCGTTTCTTTTTTCAAATAAAACTGCGTTTCTTCTATTAGTTAAAAGCTACACTATTTTTAAATGTTAAAGTTTTAATCCATATAAAACAATATAGGCACTATTTTCAACGTCCCTACTAAGAGTAGGCCTAAAAAATATCAGTGTGTTAAAAGTAAAATCAGCTGTGTACTTGAAAATGAATTATATGGTTCTTCCTTTAAAGGTAAAATGTTTAAATAATTTAGAGCATCATGTAGTAAACAAAGTATAATAAATAATGTTTGAGGCTTTCGTGGTTACGCTAATTGTTAATATTAGAATTAAATTTCGGCTTAGACCGCGTCGTCTTTGTAGATAAATACCCAGCATTTGTTGGCTTAAAGTGTCTTGTCAACTTAAGCAAGGGTTTGTGTAATGGTTATGTTCTTTGGTGGCTTGTGAACTCTTACAAGCCACCAATGATTTGGTCTGTGTTATTAGAGTACCTTGTGAACAAGGATATTTGACCTTTTTACTGTTTATGCACCCATATAGACTAACATATTGCAAGACATTGCACCTTGCATCATCATCAGAGTCAAAGTCGCTCTAAGAGCTGTAGAACGGCATGGAAGTATTTATAGTCCTCTGTGCCAGCCGTGCAGAACGGCGTAACGTTGATTGGTCGTTCAAGTCCATTGTACTTTTCGGCAGCGGTGCGTGACCGGTGGCGATCGGTGATGGTAACGCTTTAGACCGTGAATGGCAGGAGTCCAAGTTTTACCAAGTTTAAAACCATCTTCTCTGTTTATATTATTTGAATGTTTTTCTATTTCTAAGGCTTCACGTATCATTCTTGGGAAGTAGTGAAGTACTCTGGCAAGTACTCTGCCCTGTTCGAATTCTGTGTGCCAAATGTAAAAGTATGCACAGCTACGGCTGAGCTCTGCAGATTTCGGGGTTTGCCTTAGGAGTCAGCAAGTGCTGTAATAAACTAAGGCACGAGCAGGTTTTGAGGTTTACCTTAGGAGACAGTAAGCGCTGTCACAATCTAAAGACAAGAGAGGATTTGGAGGAAAGGAAAGTCTAGGGACCCAAGTGTTTCAAGTGACTTAAAATGGTTGCAAAGTCTTCTTTTATACTCTTCGGGCTTTGTCGGTACAGCTGCTCTGGGTACCGTTGAGTGGGAGACGGCGTCACGATTGCTTCTTCATGTCTTCACGCATAGCGGATGCTTCATCTGTTATTACCAGCTCGAGCGTTGGCTAAATATAAAGCCCGATTGCGCTTAAATGAACGTTGTACAAATTAAATACGATTTTGATGTAAAATTATAACGCTATCGTTATAAGCTTAGTTTGGTTTGAAATTCAAGTACATGGAATATATCTTTTATATGCTGGTCTAGTAGCCACTATCTACCAGATTAGCAATGATCCCAGGAGGTAAATTTTTATGGCCTATGCTTATGGTAGTAGTAAAATATATCGTTAGTGGCATTGTTAGTTTAATCGCAAATCGATGTTACAATTACAGACAGACGCAGAGAGTAACCTTGAATTTGACATAAACTGCAAGTGCCACCTCAATACTGCCAAACGTATAACAAGATACACAGTATTATGAAAGCAAATAACTTTGGAATCTTGTGCGTGTTCGGTATGCAAAAAAATGTACGACACACGGCCGGTATTTGCGTTTATGGCCTTGCTTAGCTACCGGCTTAACGTCGTAAATAGCTATTCTAATTCTATCCCAGCTGCGATATAAAATTCTGAACACAAACCCTAAACACGATACAAATTAAACAAGCAAATGCTTCAATAACATAAACCCAGCAGAAAGAAGGACGAGTTTAAAATGCCGCATAGTATATCTTAAGGAATTTATGAGTGTCTATTAAAGAAAATGTAATTCAGCATCAAATATCGATGAATATCCATAACTATCGATAATTATCTATCGATAACTATCGATATCGCTAACTATTGATAATTATCGATATATATCGATATGTGCAAAACCTGGAACTACTAAATTTAATATCGATATATCTATACATCGATATTTAATGAAGGGTATATCGATAAACGATATATCGTTATTTTCACCCAGCTCTAATCCCAGCAGGCACATGTACATATAAAAAACGCCGAAAAGACGTTGACATAATTGAAAAGACGTTATTCGCTGAAAAGTAAACGTTGAATTGTAATCAAACAGTTAACGTAATTTTTTACTTCCTTTTACGATAAAGGGAGTATTGGATTCACCCAAAAAATTCGAAATTAAGTTTTCAACAGATCTTCACTTTTTTGAGTCTGCTGTTACCTTCCCAATTTCCAATTCGAAAGGTAGAATTTGATAGTATTGTAGTACGAGGTTGCTTCTTGACAGGAGATGGAAGTTGTTGGTTGCTATAAGATGTAATGGCGGTTGGTCAGGCCTTACCAACCCTTTACAGACAATCTTAGCCTTCGTCTATTGTTACAAATGAACATACTTTCATGTTTTAAAGTATATTGATTTAAATTAATAACACAGGCTTATATACGATTAAATGTGTGTCGTGTTTTTTAACTTACTATTAACATAAACAAAACACACTATAACATGCACTTAATGTAGCGTAATCATATACATTGTTCGCAATACCACCTAGTGCATTTCGCATAATGCAAAGCTTGGAGAAATGCTTGCTGTACTAATTTCTAACTTGACCCAGTAAGTCGATAAAAACTGCCGAGTCTTGTTTACAAACACTTATCTGGCACGCTTTAAACTAGTTCTTCTAGCCTAATTACATGCATCTTCGTATTTACACAATTTCAGTTAGTTTTAAACTTTTTGGTTAATCCATGGTCAAACAAAAGTTTCAACAGATTCTTGAACCCAGAAAACATGTTTTTGTTTATTGGTCTGTCTGTGTGTCTGTGTGTCTGTCGGGCTGTGAACAGAATATCTCAAAAACGAAAAGAGGTATGGCGTTGAAACTTCATATATAAGTTTTGTGTACTATCTAGATGCGAGAGCAAGCTTTTGAAGAAAATCGTATAACCGGAAACTTAAAATCTTTATTATATTTTTAATGTGTATTGATGTGAGATAGGCGATTTTCCAGTTCTTTTGGGTTCTCTTCTATTATTTTTATTAACTCCTATTTTAAATAAAACACCCGGTATATTATTACATTTTTGAATTCAGCTTAAAATTTTAGGGAAAATTTGTCGCTTGAAGTAACGCTTTATTTTGTACGGTTTTTGTAGAATCTGTAATTTCTGAAAATTTTTGAGAAATGCTTAAAAACTTAAAATCAAATTTTTGGCTAATTATAAAATCACTGTAAAAGGAAGTTGTGTACGTGTATCATACCAAATTTTTAACCTAAAGTAGACGTTGATTTTTAGTAAGCTTTTTTACTCTTTACGTAATTATTTCGCTCATTAAACATGTTAGCTATGACATTGATTGAGCATGTTTATATGACGTCCCTATGTTTTTAATTTTAAGAGATTTTTAGATTAGTAGTTAATTTATAAGGCAGATATTATGTTTATGGAAACTCTAAAGCTTAATGTTAATATAAACCGCCTTTGAAATTAGTAATCGGCTCTTAAAGTCGATATAACGCTGTTACAACAATGTGATAATAGGGAGTTTTTGCATAACGTTCCGTTAAAATGACGTCTTGTTAAATCTTAGCTAGCGACGTCAACGATAGAGCCAATTTAAATTAAATTTTTCGATTTTAACGTAACGTTATTTTAACGTGACGTGGTGCAAAAACTCCCTAGTAACGTTTTCGCAGTACATTTCTACGTCGTTAAATTGAAGTGTTTTTTTAGATCAGCAGTTAATGTTAAACGTTGACGTGACGTTTATAAAACGTGAAAACTTAAGGTTTTGTGTATTACTTTAAAATAACATTAATATGCAATGCCTTTTAGATCAGTAGTCGAGTCTTACCGTAGGTATGACTTTGATGCAAAAACTTGTAATTACGTCGTTGCATTACGATCTTACGTTGTTAATTGTAAGTGCAGTTTAGATTAGCACTCAATGTTAAAAGTTGACATAACGTGTACGAAAACACGTAAGTTTGTACCCTTCTTCACTAAGGTTGGCAGGGAACACGTATGCTCAGTCCTATTACGCTTAAGGTTATTGCTCACATGATAGTGCCGCCCAACTAAAACGTGTTACGTTTCCACACTACAGCATGCTGACAAGCCGTGTTTTCCTTTTGTCTGGTGATCTGGATTCACTGTTTAGGTCGCCATTTGTGTCGCTGATAAAATCGAAAGATCTGACTTAGAACGTTGTGTGTTTATTATTATTCCACTTTGACATAGGCCAGCAGAATATATTGCAGGTAGTACGGTCCATCTTCCACTAAGCTTAATTCTTTTCCAATTAAAGTAAAACGGTTCTCGAATTTAGGTGAAACTATATAGGTATTTTCGAAGTACTTACTCGATTTGTTTGGTAATTTTGTTTATCAAAGAAAGTTGCAGCTTTATTCAACTGGATTGGACAGAACAAAAATTATTCCGAAAAATAGCAACGTTCTTCTGGCGTTAGTACTTGACATAAATAATATGTCAATTTTCAATAGTAATATATGAAGAGCGAGATATACTTACCGATAATTTTGCACAAGCCAAGGGTTGCAATGAAAGCTGTCCCGAGGGCTTGCAGGAGGACAGTTTTTTAAGGGCAACCAGCACGATGACTCTTGGCACGGGCAAAGTTATATGTAAATGTGTCGCCCGCGTTTATATTTTGAAGATTATTACACAAAAGCCGTATACGAATTATGATTTAAAATTGATCTAATAATGCCAAAAAACTCAAATTGCTTGTTTCTTGCATTTCTAATTATGACACCATCTACGGGGTCGATAATTAGCACTAGGGAGCAGTTGTATAATGCGTATAAATATGTGTACCATCGAATCAATATGTAATCCAATTTAGGAATAATTAACGAACACTTGAAAAAAGAAGTTGATTACCATCCTAGAGCACTGAATATTACCTGTGTAACAAACCAAGCCACTACCAGTGCCACCTACCTCCGTGAGCGCACACCAGGCACAACACGCCAACGTACAGCGAACTACCGGCAAACCCATACTCCACTTTGGTGCAGCCACCACAACTAGATGGCGCTGTCGTTTATTTGTCCTCATTAGAATTAAGATAGTTATTATATACATTGTGGTTACTTTGTATCTCGTTACAACACATACTACCTTCAGCGTTGTCTCTTGAATTTTTTCTTTCTGTAAAAGTTAAAAAAAATTCAAGAGAAAACGCGGACGTAATATGTGTTATAATAACTTATATAACGAAATAAAAAAAGCCAGTGTACAAACTACGGGCTTGGAACATCACGACAATCCGTTATAAGCTCGTATTATAATTCGGACTGCTTTGTATTAGGGATGAGCCAAACTGTGAGTTTGTAATCATAATATGAACAGTTGGTACGCATTCCTAACTTAATTGTCAACTTGCTTAGACGTTCCTATGAATAAAAATTTATAGTAAATTTAATTGTTCAAAGTTTCATTTAAACAAATCAAATAATGCTAAAATTTCTATCAAAAGTTGTCCCAGTACTTTGTCTTAGATAGTACCTCCAGAGATCACACGATCGACTGAAGAACCACCGTGTATGCTATGTATGTTACGTAGTACTCTTATTCACTTAATTAAAAGACAATATCAGCAATAAGGTGGACACATCGACAAATGGACCTAGCAGAGAGTGGAAAAAAGGAGAACATTTTAATCGAATGAACTAGTGTTTAACCTCGAGTACTGTTTCATTGGTATTTATTTCGAATTTGCAGTGGCCCACTATTACAATTTTGTATACATTTTGTAAATAATTTTATTTATAGGTCTGAACATAGAAAACAAATACGTTTAACGATGGACATAAAAATTTTTAGACATTTATTTTCAAAGCAATTTCTTGGAATAAATATAGCTAGAAATAATAAATTTTTGATATTTAGTGAATAAAAAACCAACAATTTACTGTAGGTTTCTTGTTGAGTGGGTACATAAAATACATTTTATTTTCATTAAGATTTTGATTTATATTTGACATTATATATAAATTTCTTTCTATGTATCAAAAGACAAATCATTTTTATAAATACTTCACAGCGCCCACAAATGCACACATTATCGCTCTCCTCTTAACCTCCAAAAGTTTATATGGCAAAACTGTATTCTTCTTCATTTCTGCTGCACCCTCATCCAACTAATAAACCATTTTAACATGTTCCTTTATTACTTAACGCATGCTTTATAAGTTGTTTAATCCAGCTGTTTGCACATGCCTACTACTTCACTAATCTACCTACCGCTATGAGAATGAACAGAAAGCACATTTTCTCATTGACAATTTACAATGAAAAGAAACTGCCTAATTTTAGGCCCATATTAATTAAAATTGCCAGTAACCTTTATTTATCAATCATAAACCAAATAATATCATATTAACAATATTGTATTATTATTAAGCTAGCAAACCTAATTAAGGTATATATTAGTGATGGGGCGTATTTCGAATGAATCATTCGAAATATTCGATTGCTCGTATGTCTCGAGATATCTCGAAATACTAAAAATTTATTTGAATGATTTCAATATTTCGAGTAACTATTCGGTTTTCGAATTATTATTTCGTATTCGCGATTTGTTTAATAATTCGAAATGTCATTCATTTTCATTTCAATCGTATCGCATTACGCATCTCGGCATCTCGCAACTACGACTGATGATGCCTTCAAAATATTTCGAATAGCGAACGCTCAGTCGATTTCAGTATACCTACGTTTGCACTTTTATGCAGGCTAGAGATTATACACCGTAGAGACGCTTCGTTTGATTTTCTTTTGCTTTGTCTACAGTGCAAGCTGTGAGTCGCGGTGGTATCAAATCAAACGCCCGGACATGTGTTCAATAGCGCCAAAATGAATTATTTGAATTTGGAGCAGGATCGGCTTAAGTCTATTTTTATTTGAAAATAAACAAACAAGTTTTGCTATTGTATTCAAATATACAATTACATTACTATACAGCAAATAAAGTTATATTAGTAGGTAATTATATTTTTCAAGTAAACAACAGACAACACGAGTACATAAAAAGCAAATGAAATTATCAATAGAATTTTATATAAAATATAAATACCTAATACAATAAAAAAATAAATTCATTCTTTGACTAAGTAAATAAAGTTCATTGTTTGGTTAAGTAAATCAAATGAAATTCAAGTAAACAAGTACAAAACAATATCATTAATCGCTAGGAGAGAGACGAGACTACTCTCAAACGCGCAGTCCTGAGTTTGCAGGTAAACATTCGACTATTCGAAATTCGAGTATTCAGTTATCAATAACACTTCAACTTCAAGGAGATAGGGAAATGCAAGATCGGAGCATTCGATTGGAACAGCGAATTCTCGAATTATTATTTCAAATGCGGACGCTTGTGACATCCGAATGATTTTTCGAATGAACATTTCGATTATTGCAACCATTCGAATAGCAATCATTCGATTTTCAAAATCATTCGATTGTGCCCATCACTAGTATATATCCCCCTATTTCTATTAAATTATTCATTTACTATTATACGTTGAAAAACAGAACTATTGCAATATATTAATAGCGCATTTAGTTTTAAAAGTAAAAGTAAATTTATGTAAAAATCTTTCATTGATAGTAATTCACATACTATATTTTTCAGCCACATAGGCAAACCAAGCATGAAGTTATTCTCTTTGTAATACGTTTCTGAAGGCTTTTACACAACTCAGTCTTTTCTTAAAACGAAATCCATTAAAATACTTTAAATTTACCTACCGGTACATCTGTTTTTGTATGTAATCCAGAGGTGGCTTTAAGTGGCTCATAATACCATTAATTTAAAGAAGCTTTAATAGAATTTTTAATTGTGTTTGCCTACCGTAAAGCGCCATGGGGTGGCAGCTCGTAATAAGATTAATGACTTGTTAATAGCTTACTAGCATTTAGTTTTCTAGAAATACTTTTACATGTAAGATCAATAGTGACAATGACAAATGCGAGAAACCTTTATATTTTTGTTTGAGTGATATTTTAACGCAAGTTAGGTTTCTCCAAAAAGAGACGCAACAGGATTGTTGATTGATTTTAAAATTAAGTAACACTTCATAGCGTGTAAATGTAATGACGGCTTCTGTGAAATTATAAAGAACTACGCACAGTACATGCTTGCAAATGGTTTTGTAAGAAAGCTACAGACATTTTGTTTCTGCCGTTTAATGTTAATAAAAATTTTCAAAAAAAATCCGATTGTGATGTTTCGCGTGCTTCCAAATTGTTTTAAAACGTTTTGCCGATATCAATTTGTTGGCGCTATTACAGTAACAAGAATGCGTGACGCACAAACATTTCGAGCGACGCGGAGGGTAAAAAGACTTGAAGAATTCAATTAAGAGATCCTGCTGACCATCCGATCAAGTACAGGTGGAAAACCGGCGAGTTGCATAAGGTACACTGCGCCGCTCGATCTGTGCATTCCTACTTTCCGTACTCACTGGAGTATCACGTTTAGCCCCACTTACATTTTTCGCGAAGCATTATAAAAAAGCGATTCCCGGTTAGTCTTCAGAGAAATCTAACCCATTCCTTTTAGAATCCAAATCAGAACCTGAGCCTCGGCCGGAGGCTACTTTGAACATTTGGTTCCTAGGGGCTCCACCAGTCACCGCCAGTCCAGATAACTGTCCGTTGAAGCCAGAATTTTGTCCATTTCGTTCCAATGTAAGTTCCATTCCTTGCTTTTACCTGTGAAGTTAAACTGCTTGTGCTACCTTTAAATTTGACCCGAAACCTCTTTTGCCTAGATTAGTGAAACTGCCGAAGCGTCTTTCCTGTTAACACTAGCGCGCGAAGGAATACAATCTTGCCGCTTAGATAAACCAATTCTTGCTGCTAATGTTTGAGCGTAAACGAACACTATCTTGCCGCCTATCTAAAAATGCTTCTCTAGATACCTGTTCGGTAAAACGAGAATTTGTCCTGTTAATAAGAATATTTTTTCCAGACAGCTCGCCACGAACGCCCATCAGTCCGAGATCCAATTGAAACCACGAGCGGCCTAATTTCTCTGCGAGACGCGAGTTCACTAATATTTGAATTTCAAACTGAGTGCGTACCGGAGAAATTGTAAGTTTGCAGGCGAGCGAACGTCGCTCTCGGCCTTGAAATTTTTAAATTCATTTAGGTAGCATGGCAACCGCTTGCGTTTTCCCAGCTTCGGGTGGCTATTAACTGCCCTAAAACTCTTTCGGTTTTTGTCTTATTCGTCAGAAGAAACCAGGGACCGACGAGATGAAACTTAAATATTTAATTTTGGTCTATTTATAGCGATTCGAGCTGCTGGCAGGGAAAACACCCGCATTCGTCACTAGAGACCACCTTCCTTTTCCCTTCCAGACAGTCCGCAAAGCAGAGGCCTCCAAGAAAAACTAGAATTTTATTTCCAACATTTTTTGTTCAATAACTTCTTCTGTCAGCAATGGATCGCGAGAAAAAACAAATTTAATTATTTTCAAAATGGCAGCTGTTTGGCAGGGGGTGCGGATACGGCTTTTTGGTTTTACACTTGTTTAATGACCCTAACTCAATGAAGATAATTTACCAAACAAGGGAAACTTTGGATTAGGCATATCTAATGAACGGGGGAATATACTGATAAACTATTTACAAAATGAAAATATGTACTGTATGAACACCTTTTAAAAAAAAAGCCTCAAAGAAGATGGACGTGGAGAAGCCCTGATTCACGAACAAAAAACGAAATCGACTACGTTATAACCAACAGAAAATATATTGTCAAATACATCTCAGTATTAAACCAGTTCGATACGGGCAACGATCACAGACTTGTCAGAGCAAGAATAGGAATAAACATCAAAATAGAAAGAATAAACTTATAAAACCAAAGTTCTTTCCTACTTCCAAAAAACTAAAAGAAAACGTTGCTAAATATCAAGAAGAACTGAGAAAGAAGTTATTCCCCGCAAGCCGTGGCGTAGAACTGGATATAAATGAGCTGGAAGGAAAAATTAGAAACACCTTGAAGACATTAACCAAAAGATATGCTCAAAGAAGAAAAACAAACACTCGAAATTAAGCAAAGAAACACAAGAGATGTTAGAAAAAAGAAGAAGAATGAGTAAAGACTCTATAGAATATTCAGAGATGAACAAAGTTATTCGTAAGGGAATTAGAAAAGACATAAGGAAGAGTAACACAAAAAAAAATTCGAACAGTGATCGAAAACAATAAGAACATGAGAGTATTAAAAAACGATAGAGCAAATGGGAAAACGACAATACATCAACTAAAAAATAGCGAAGGTAAAATAAAACAAGATAACAACGAACTTGTCGACATCGTTCAGAAGTATTATAGTAATCTGTACTGTTCTAAAAATCCACCAACCCCAAATCCAAATTCACAAAGTGTAATAAACGTCGGATCAGAAGAAATCCCCGACATCACCATAAATGAAATCGAATATGCCTTGTCGCACATGAAAAATGGATGTGCACCGGGAGAAGATGGTATTACTGCTGAAATGCTAAAACTGGGAGGTACTGCAACACTCAACTCAATTAAGACCTTACTGAACAAATGCCTAACTGACAATAAAATACCTGCTACATGGGAGAATGCGCAGGTTATCCTGCTTTACAAAAAAGGAGACAAACACAATTTGGAGAACTATAGACCCATCAGCCTTTTGCCACACCCTTATAAATTATTTACAAAGATTATTACCAACAGGCTCACAAATAAATTTGACGGATATAAACCACCGGAGCAGGCCGTTTTCCGAAAGGGCTATGGTACGGCTAATCTTATACAAGCTGTGCGTTCCCTAATAGAGAAATGCACAGAATATAACGTTCCGCTCCACTTTGCCTTTGTGGATTACAGCAAGGCGTTTGACTCAGTGGAACTTTGGGCAGTATTCTCAGCAATAGACAAAGCAAGAATAGACTCAAGATACAGAAATCTGTTGAAAAACATTTATGACACGGCTACGTTTCAAGTCAAAATTACCGATAACCTAACAACAAACAAAATCCAGGTTGCGCGAGGTGTGCGACAAGGAGACACTATCTCTCCAAAGCTCTTTACTCTGACCTTAGAGAGATTTTCGAAGAACTGGACTGGGACAAAAAAGCATTAAGGATCGATGGACGACACCTTCACCATCTCCGTTTCGCAGACGACATTTTCTTGATTAGTAGTGATCTAGATGAGCTGCAGAGTATGTTAACGGAACTCAAACTGGCGTCGGAAAAAATAGGTCTCACCATGAACATAGGAAAAACTAAAGTCATGACTAGAGAAGGTCGAACACTTACACTCGGTTACCAAAATCTAGAAAACGTCGAGGAATACATTTACCTGGGACATACAATCAAATTAGGCAAGGAAAATCAAACAGCCGAAGTAAACAGAAGAACACGAATGACATGGGCAGCAACTGGGAAACGATGGTTTGTTCTGAAAGACCTGAATAAACCAATCAACCTAAAAAGGGAAGTGTTTAATATGTGCATTCTTCTGGTGATGACTTATGGTATGGAAACCATGTCACTAACTGTCAGCTCAGCAAACAAACTCAGAACCACCCAAAGAGCTATTGAGCGTATCATGCTAGGAATAAGTCTCAGAGACCACGTCAGAAATGATGAAATTAGAAGGCGAACGAAGTGTGAAGACGTCACAGAAAGAATAGCGAGGTTAAAATGGAGCTGGGCAGGACATGTGGCAAGACAGGAGACGACACGATACACAAAACATATTTTGCAGTGGAGACCAAGGCTACACAAACGCAGTATAGGACGACCACAAAGACGATGGACTGATGACATCACAGAAAGATCTGGAAAAAAAACTGGCAACGTGTGGCACAAGATAAGAAAGAGTAGAAACAGAGAGGGGAGGTCTACATCCAGGAGTGGATAAGAAAGGGCTGTTAAAGAAGAAGAAGAATGACCCTAAAGAGGAATCGCCGCGATCAATTTTTTAAAGGTAAAACGACAATTTGATTGTACTAAAAGTAATAATTTTCACATAGCTTAGGTTTTACCCTTGATAAAAACTGGACTCAACAGATACAGGATAAATGTTGTAAAAGAAACATAAATGGCAACGATTAGTGCGGCATATATAATTCAGTTTGTTAGCTTTTTTACTTACCTTTAGGTCGGCGTTCTATATTTTTAACTCAACAATTGATCGCCATAAAAGTGTAATTGAGGCCCGTCTCTAGCAACAGCGAAGACGTCGCGAATTCTTTAATTAAGATGTTTAAAGGGAGCGATAACAACTTTGACTCAAGTACAC
Source organism: Agriotes lineatus (assembly GCA_940337035.1). Classification (NCBI taxonomy): domain Eukaryota; kingdom Metazoa; phylum Arthropoda; class Insecta; order Coleoptera; family Elateridae; genus Agriotes; species Agriotes lineatus. The sequence goes on from CALNHX010001301.1 coordinate 157,666, forward strand.
TGATATAGGTCAAGAAACTTATAACTTCACTTTATATCTGACAATACGATTATCGAACTCAATGTCTAAGAAGCTAGCTTTATTATTTCTCACACGTTGTGTTCCTTGATTTGACAGTTATTCAATTAGGCACTACTATTTGCACGGGGTACCCCAATTAACTTAAACCAATACGTTTAATGAGTAAACACTGTTCTTATATGCGAAAGACCATCAGATTCTAGTTAAATCACTTATCTGTTTGTTGTTATACTTGTAGACGCTAAATAAATCCAATGACTCTATTAACAAATGTCAGCTTGTCAGTCCCCCCAATCGCCGGCTGTCACTTGCTGCACGTAGACCCCAAAACTGTGTGATGATTTTCAGCAGACTAACTTCCCTTAGATTTTACGCCTAATACTTGTTGCTATAATATCGAATTTCAAGATAGAATGAGGTAGATGCCAGAATAATTATACGTACCCTGATAACAGGCAATAAACTATGCAAACTTTTTCCGTGGTTTTTATATCGCTTCTATCCTAGAATCCACATTCGTCGGAAAGTGGCACTCGCTCCCATAATTTCCTACCAGGACGGTCGGTCAGTATTATTTACCTACTATAACCGAAACCACGAGACATTGCGAGATTACCACATTATCTTCCACGAAACCTTTTGCACGTTAAAATGCTGTCACTCGTTTTTTTCAAAACAAAATCCGTTATTTATTTTCTACCCTCTAGTAACAGCCATTCCCACTCTGATATTAATTTTTTTATGAGCTTTTACCGCGTTATCCTTACTTGATCTTTTATTCCCTATTTATATACCGTAAACTACTAGTATTAGTGCCATATGCTTTTAGCACGTAACAAGTTGCGAGAGCAAATGCGAGGCGTTTTATCTTGGCCGAACAAAACCATTGGGAGGGTTGCGCTCGGACTGCTGGCAAGAGTTGAAATTTACCTCCCAGGATCTGAAATCGGTTTGAGTTAGAATCCCGTTTGCGTTTCACCCAGCTATAAAGGGTCTAGAAAAAAGTGAAAGATTCGGGCTATAAAGTTGTTTATAGCTTATGCAACAATATTGGGGAATCTAAAAGACAAACCTAAGACTTTGGAGACACCTGAAGTTTACGAAATTAAATGTTTCCATTGTATTTTTAAATATATTGGGCAAACACGTCATAATTTTAGTAGTAGGTTTAAACAGCATATAGCTAAATAGGGCTTTCATCAGTACGAGCATGACTCAAAATAAAATCCAAACAGCTTGGGACCGCATATCATTAACATCAGAATAATTGACAGAAGGGTTTTCACAAAAGTGCGGTAGTCGGTATCTTAACGGCGCTGAGTTTCGTTTCCCGAATAAAAAGGACATGTTCTAGTAATGACATTGGGTCTCCCGCAACGATACTAATGTCGCCTCTTAGGCGAGGGACAATCTATAGAACGTTGATTTGACTGATTGCAATTTCAGCATCTCAACGCAAAAGTTCCCACAGGGTTAACCAATCTTGCCGAATTATCTCGAGAAGGAGCGCAACCTTCATTCGAAGAAACATCAACAGAGTGACTACGAGAGCTGTTTTTAGGTATTTGGTACTCGAGGTCAGGCTCTAACACACGACTAAGATTAGTTGGGAGCCTACCAAACCATTCTGCACGTAAGTGTGCATCTTTAACAGCCTTACAATGCCAATTGCATTTGAAAATGGGACAATAAGTTTAGACGGAAAAGGCTATAAGCCGAAAACATGCCGAAGGTACAGAAGGCAGACGGCGAAATAAGTTTTTCATAACAGCCACAAATACAGTACGGGTTCATCGACACCTTGAGTTCGATTTCGTATCTCATACCATAAACCAGCCTAATAATCACAGGGAGAAATGCTGTCCGTAATGCCTTAACTAAAGTATTTCCAATCGTGCAATGTCTCTTTAACGGAACGGTACCAAATTAGAGCATGATCAGTAACGAATTCGACAGCCAAGACAAAAGGCTCTTTAGAAACACCTCGACAAATGAGTAGCTCTTTGATTCACTCCAGCAAACTGGAAAGTCCTGAATGGCCATCAAAGCGAAGGTTCCACTTATTTATAGGCAAGTAATTATTGCCACAGGACAAAGAGTTAAAAACTTGAGTACTATTAACGCCCAAAGGCGATTTAAATAGTCGAGGATTGTTGTACACGGTAAACTAAATCGAACTTGCGAGGGAATCTCTGTGAGAATTTTAGCCTGGCCCTGAAAATGGTCGGACGCATCACTCTGCCTACGAATCCAACTTCTTAAGTACCTTTTCGCAACAAAAGGTTCCACTGACAGACAAAGTGTCCAAACTGTCCAGAATTAGTAACGCAAGCTTCCCCCACAGCATGTAACCACCCTGTATCATCTTTAATTGCTCTTCTACATTTCTAAACTTTATTGAATTTTTGTCTTCTAATAAAATAATATTACTTTCATTCTTTAAGTTAACTCCCTGTGTTTCCAATCTTCTTTCCTCTGCCTTTATTTCTACCAAATCAAACTTCTTATCTACACACTCACCAAACGTTCTTATTTGGTCCTCCATTTTTAGTTTCAACCCATCTACTTTTCCTTCAACCTCTTCTTTATTCTTATCTACTTTTTCTCTTACCATTTTGTTCAAATTCTCCTCCAGTTATTTGTTTTCTTCTTGCCTTACCAGTCTCTCTTTATTCTTAATTTCTCCTTTATAATTTTATAACTTCTGATAAATATTATTTATTTCAAATTGTAGCTCCTGCTTATTTTCCATTTGTACATTATTAAAATCTTCTCTTAGCTGGTTCAACAATTCTTCCATATTCTTCTTACTTTCTTGTGCTAGCTTCTCTGCATTTTCTTTCTGCTCTTACAGCTTCTCTACTGTGTTTTGTATAAATGCCTGCAATCTACTTTTCCTTTCTTCTGCATTTTTCTATATTGACAATTGCAAATCCTTCTTCAATTCCTCTGCGTTTTTCTGAATTTGACTAGACACTTCAATTAACTGTTCTAAATGCATATCTCCTCTTGTTTTTCTTTTACCTGTACTCGTACCTGATCTCTTTGTACACCTACTTCCTGCTGTTCTCCTTCTATTTCTACCTCCGCACCACTCTCTATCACTTCTATTTCTTCCTGTCCCTCTCCTTTTTCCTCTTCTGTTCTTTTACATTTCCGTGTAATTCTTTTATCAGCAATTTTATTTAATTTGTAATTCAATACGTATTTACTGTTATTAAGATCTTTTATCAAAATATAAATCTCTTTATTTTGTCCTACAATTATTGACAATTAACCTTCTTACCACCTTTATTTAATTATTAATGTTTGTCTTGCAAAATTGTATTTTTTTAAATTTGAAATATTAAATTTGACAAATAGTACCAAGTTTCTTTACCGTTGTATCCCTCTAATAATTCCTATTCAAGTTGATTTTTACTAACCTCACATTAGATTAACATAAATATGAACATACAACGTATTTTATTACTTTAAACTGTCTAACAATCATAGTCGAGCCCTACTTCTTTGTTCCGTCGTAAATATGAAATGGTTTGTCAATAACAATCACAATGAGCCTTACGTAGGGCGCCATAAATATGCTATACCTTTACGTATAGTGATATTAATGTGTCCATAAATTATTATTATTTAAATTGCTCTATTTGTGATTTGAATATCAATAATTATTATTTGTGCTAGCTCTTGAAAAATCAGGAGTGGATTCCTTTTATCTAGATTACTTATTTCTGAAATCTGTTCTGATTTTTAATTTTATTTTTTAAGTCAAAATAACTTCTGTCAAATGATATGTCATACAGATTTAAAAATTAAATGACAAATACCAGATCGCTTGACTAGTACACAACAATATTAAAACAGTAAGTAATTCTTTAATAACTAATTCACCTTTATAATATATATTGCTATGATATGATGGTGACTATGATACTATTGTTAAAATTGTAAATGTAATATAACTAATTAATACATAAAGTTCACCACACAACTATTTTTAGAATACAAATTTTGACTGATTAATGATTTATTTCTGGGTTCGTCAATTGAGAATGTTATTTACGGTAGTTCGCCCTTTATTTATAATACATCCATCTGATAATGAATAATACGCTAGCTCAATTAAAACATGAAACTCAAATATAGGGTCTTGGGTTCCTAATTTGTCAATTCTAAAAGTTGAACGGTACGCCACTGCAAATATAAACTTGAACTTATATTTGAAATGCACTGCGCAGGTGCTACTAATCTGTCAGATATTCTGGCCTAAATAATTCAACACTACGCTGTCAGTTCGCTTGTGAAATGATTTATCAAAGGAATTTAATGAACAAATTTACCAGGTAAGTTTTTAAATAATTGCGCCTTTAATCGGCGTCACTATACTCATTTGTTTTTCAGGTCGAAAACCTCTCCTTGATTGTTTAAGGACGCTAATCCTGCATTTGTTTATTCTAACCTCCAAATGGCATCTGAAATTACAATTTCTGCAAATCTGACTGCCCATGGACACGAAACTCAATGGGAATCTGGTTCTGCAGCTCGGGTTCTAGGTATGCTTACTTGTTCCAACCCTCTAGCGCCGATTAAATTGGTTCAAATACACTAACCTCAAATTTGCAGGTTCAGAACTGGTCTCGGAAGCCCTCTATGATGCGCCTCGCTGGAATCTTCGCCCCCGGGATGCTCAAACTGCTGTTGCGTGCTGGTACCTCTTGGGCGGAGCTGCTGGAACACCCTTGTAGGCTCAGAACTCCCCGTAAAGCTGTAAACTGCTGCCGCGGGAACTGCGATCGGGACCCGTTCTCGTCGAAGTGGTAGCCGAAGAGAAAATAATTTTGTGCTTGCGATTTTGCCACCTTCATTTGTGTAGATGCATCACGAACTTTTGAATCTTATGGTACACTTTATTTTCTTGTAAGAAAATGGTAAATATTAAAATTCTTTAATTAAAGTAGGAGTAAAACTCAATCTGTCATTTACAAAATTTATTCAATTGTTGACTGATGACGGTCGTTATTAACAAAACACCATCTAATATTTTAAAATAGGAAATGAACTAAGTTCAATTATGTTACTTATAAATTAAAATTGGCCTTATGCTATATTATTTACAATGTTATAAATCTTAAATTAATTGTCCTTTGAATTTCTGATTTCTCATAGTCTTAAAGCGCCACTCATTTTATTTTATTACACTTAACTGCCCATTTTTGTCACTACACTGATTCGTTTTAAAACACCAATATTATTTCATATCCTGCTGTCTGAATTTAAGCAATTTTCCTGCCACTGTATGATTTTCTTCAAATTTCCAAGTCTTGTTGCTGCATGTAATATTTGATTTGCCTGGCTTTTCTATGCTCTTTGCATTATCCTTCTTTGATCATCCTTTTCCTTACCTTTATCTTAAAATGCTCATGAAATGTCCATTTTCTAATTATTTTACTTTCTACGCTTCATTTTAAGCTGTGCATATTTTGAACTTTCTGTGCCAGTTTTATTAAATTTAGGTTCGGCTTCTATTTTGCCCAAACCTTTTATATTGTGCTTAAATTATATTACTGACTCCAATACATGAAAATTGAGTTTGAATACTTGTCTGCTCATTCAAATACATTCAATGTTACTGGCAATTTTTGCCAGTGTGATTACGATTTGACAAATAATGTGAAATTTCTCAGTTGTATGCATTACCTCAACTCTGTGCTTTTGTGACTTGATTCTTAATTTTCTTGCACTGCCACCAGAGATGAGTGGAGGGCTAAATACCATTGCAATATATATATATATATATATATATATATATATATATATATTGCAATGACTTCACGTTTCTGTACCATAAGTATTTAATTCAATTGCCCTGCTCTGCTAGCTGTGAGTATTTATTTCTTATTTAAAAATTAATTTCAAATGATTTCTCTTTTAAAAATAATTATTGCCATGAAAACTCAATCATCAGGGTTAGGTTCTTTTATCTAGTTGTCTTATATTTGACTTAGAATAAATTTCAATTGTCAAATGACTTTAAATGTCACTTATCTTGAATGAATTCAAAATAATTCTTCTACTTGTAATCAGATACGACCAACGTACACTGTTTTCAATATTATTATGATGTATGACTTTCTCTATCTTTTATAGTAAGTAATAACTCTTTTAATTATTGCAAGTAATAAATATTGCTCACCTACTTCATTTTTATTCTAGACTAAACTACTAACCAACCTTATTGACTCTACTAATTGCACATCCAGCACCACAGATCCCCTTGTACAACTAGTCACCACACGAACACGTCCAACTGCAATTAACTTTTTTTACCAAGACTGCACCTATCGACTTTTATATTACTCCTTCACAACCCTCTTCTGCCAGTAAACTATCCTTGATGTACTCCAACTAATATTACTTCTTTTCAGGTTTAATTGTCACGATGATCTGTCTTCTGCATGAAAATGAAATATCCAAATACCACCAATGACTCAGAATGATTCCCAGGAAGATACATCATTCCTTCATCACGGCTCCTACACTTGCAGTAATCCACACCAGTCAAATCCTTTTCACTCCTTCCCATAAACTGTATCAGTTCCAATAAAGCAGCTCAATCCAAATCTATTCAAATACTGTAGTTTTCTGGTTATTTCTATCTAATTAACTGTATTACACAATCTCTTCACCGATTATGTACTTTTATCACTTCAAAATTACTTTCTCATATTTTTGTACCACGTAGATTGGTTAAAAGCCCTGTTATTTGTATACCACCAAAATATTTATACAAATAAGGCATAATTTCAAATTTTTTATTATATCAAAAAGGAGTTTTCAAATTCTGTATACATTTTATGAGTTTGTTATTCTTACTCTCAAAAACAACTCTCTTAACTACCATATTTTCATTATTGATGCTTACTATATTAAAATATACATATGATACCTACATAGTTTGTTATCTTTTAATATTTTAATTTGGTCTGTCGTATCTGATATCAGTAGTAAATAACTTCTATCTTTTAACATCTTACTTTATAAATTAAACTATATGAAATTTATTCTTTCCATTCTCATTTCTTAAAATATAATCTCTATTTAAAATTTAATTCAAATAACCTTTTATATTCTAAACTTTTGCAAATACTGACTACAATGCTTTACCAAATTCTTTTATCGTATTTATCATCAAACTATATCCACTCTTATGATATCATAACAATATATATATATAAATTAATATTTAGTACAGCTACCACAAAATTAAACAATCAGTCAGATGGGTTACCTGCGAATGACATCATATACAAAAAACTCCCATATATTAAACAATTAACACCCATATTATGTAAAATTTTAAATAATGATCATATAAGGATTGGCAGATATAACCTAAAGAATGTAGGCAAACATTTTTCTAAACTTAAAGACAGGACTCCTGTGATGAATAGTGCAAATGTAATTTACTCCATTCCATGTGGGGATTGTAATAAAATATACATCGGACAGACGTCCAACTGGTTAAAAACCCGCATTACTCAACACAGAAGTGACTGCAAGTTAAAAAGAAATAAATGTGCACTAGCTATTCACTGCAGAGAAACACAACATCAGATCAATTTTGCAGAAGCCAAAATCCTTGAATCAGAACCCCATTATAAAAGCCCCCTTTTTCTTGAGATGGTTAACATTTTTAGAAACGACAATACTTTAAATTCAAAATCCGATATAGATAATTTAAGCAACATTTACGCATATATCTTAAGCTTAGATAACACTAACAATAATTGTAATAATCACATCAGCAGTATTAATACGTCAATGTAACCATTGTTTTTTGCTTCACCTTGTACATTTAAATATTCAAATTTCCCACCATACATTTTAGTTACTTTATTTACAGTGTTAAAAATCCCTACATCGGCCTGATTGTAAATTGCCAACCTGTAACCTCATTGTCCTCATTGCTGCAATGTTTTAATCTGTCTAATATTATTATGGAAATCATCCATCGAAATTTTAATGTGTAATTTATTCGTCCGTCCTCTATGTTGACCAGTATAATTGTTACTAAGATTTTTGTTGTAAGTACCATCTAAAAGAAAACATAACCTCAAATATCCAGCACATGCTTTTTGTAGATATCCCTGATGAAGAAATTAAAATAAATTTCGAAAGCTTGGACGTGACTAAATAGTCTTTTCTTTAATCACCAGACCGATAACCCGACAACTCACCCCTTTCCTACTTAGTATTGAGACGGTCGAAAATACCAAACGAATTATATATATATATATATATATATATATATATATATATATATATATATATATATATATCAATTACACTCCTCTTGATAGGTCTGTAAACGGGGACGACAAACCCCCTATGTACAAAAGTCTCATTTACATCAAAAAGCTATCTCACATAATAAAAAGGGTTTTCCACAAATTTAATCACATAATAATAGCAGATAAACACCACCATATTATAAAAGATTGTTTCTCCAAATTGAAAGATAAAACTCCAATTATGCTAACCCCAAATGTCATCTATCAGATAAATTGTAATGGGTGGACTGGCACCACCTATATTGGGCAAACTTCACAGAGGTTGAAAGCTAGGATTACCCAGCACAAAAGTGATTCCCGTGTAAAACCCAAAGCCTGTGCTTTAGCTAGTCACGTCAACAGTACAGGTCATGAGATGGATTTTGATAATGCCAAAATCATTACAACAGAATCTAATAGTAACCATCGTTTGTTTATTGAAATGTGCCACATTTTTGGCAGTAACAACACCCTCAATTCAAAAACAGACATTGACAACCTCAGTGTTTCATATCACCTCCTATTAGCCATGTCCAATAACAATTTTTCTTTAGATTTTCCCCAACCTGTTTAGAATCGGGGGTCAATAATTCTCAACCTAACCTGTTTCAATCTCCTTATAATATATCTTTCATTCCCATAAATAAATAATTTACCATTTAATTAAATTTCATAAATTTCCTTCTTGTGCCAGCGAACAGTGCCTTTCCATTTTGAACGTCCCTGGTATACTACTGACGCCGATCTAAGGCGCATGCGCGGCCCAAAACTGTCATCTGCAAAGTTTATAACTTTTTTGCATTCCTTGTCGGGTTTAAACAATTTTATCAATTTGACGGCCATTATGGCTTAAAACCAATAAAAATTGTAGTAATTAATTAATTTTAAATGTATTTGTAAATTTTTAACATGTAGCCTGGGGACAGGAAATCTAGCATTACTTTTGTTGTGTGATATGCTGCTTCGTTCAGTGCTGCTCTTGTAAATTTAAAATTTGAAATCTGGTCACATGTTTTGTGAACTACATGTGCCTTTCTGGTTCTGTACCACAAGTTGTTAGGTAAGATCTTAACTAATTACATTGTACAAACAACGCTTCTTATCTGTAAACCTCTCTTTAGGTCTTGATAATGATACAAATAAATATCGAAACGTCGACCTTAGCATCAAGTGGTTTTATTTCAACAAACCATTAATAGCTCTTGAAATAGTTGCCCAAGTACTGAGATTGGTGTTGACTATAACCCCTTTCCCAGTCAAAAAATTTCCTCGCCTATATATATATATATATATATATATCGGTTTTATACGGCCAAGTGCCGCCTTCCCGTCCTTTATCGCCATGTATCTCTGTTTAAGGCATCTTCTCCTTCCAAACCCCTGGATTCCATTGCTTTTCGCATTCCTTCATTCCAGGATCTTCGGAGTCTTCCCCTTTTGCGTCTCCCGGGGGGTGTCCATTTAAATATTCTTTGAGGCCATCTGTTGTCATCCATCCTAAGTAGGCGACCGAACCATTTGAGACATCTTCGCTCAATTCTATCTATTACATTTTCTTCGGCCTGCATGAATCTTCTAATTTCTACATTGGTAACGTGATCTAACCGCGAAACACGTGCGCTTCTTCTGAGGTAGTCCATTTCTTCTGTCCCTATTTTCCTTTTATTATCGGCATTAATCGTCCATACTTCTGACCCATAGCATAATACTGATTCAACTAGGGATCTGCCTATATGTTGCTTTGTTCGATGTGATATATGACTGTCTCACCAAATAGGGTTTAGACATCTTATAATTTTTTTACTTTGCTCAATTCTACTTCTGCTTTCAGCAGAGCCCAATCCATCGTTTGTTATAGTTGCCCCCAGATATTTAAATTGGTCTACTTGTTTCACGGACATGTGATCATCTACTAGAATTTGGAACATCGCATCGGAATTAACTGCCAAGAATTCAGTCTTCTTTACGTTGATTTTAGGACCCCACCTATCATATGCTTGATATAGTCTGCGGAGCATAAACTCCAAATCGAAAGCGTCCTGGGCAGCAACCACTTAGTCGTCGGCAAAACTCAAAGTAAATAGAGTGTGTTCACCAATGGATATGCCCATACCATGACATCTCGTTTTCCAGTCTTCCAGAACACATTCAATATAGATATTGAAAAGGAGCGGTGATAAACTACATCCCTGCCTCAGGCCTTTAGACGGATATAGGGTTCGTGACAGCTTACCATTCTGTTTTACATATGCTTCGTTACTTTCATACAAGGTTTTGATCATGTTTTTCATTCGTCTATCAATGCCAAATTTCTCTAACGCTTCCCAGAGTTTCCTACGAGCTATTGTGTCGTAGGCTTTTTCTAGATCGACAAAAGCTAGGTGGGTCTTTTCTCCGTTAACTGTTGTATTATAAAAAGGTTATCAGTGCATGACCTTCCTGAAATGAATCCGCTCTGTTCTTCACCGATTCTCGGCTCTGCCATTTGTTTTAATTTATTATTCAGAATTTTACCAAATATTCTACTAATTGTGCTGTTTATACTTAAGCCTCTGTAGTTATTTTTGTCCTTGTGATCACCTTTTTTGTATATCGAAATTATGTGCGATATTTTCCACTGCTGTGGGATCTTGTATTGTCGTAAGCAGTTGTTCATTAGGTTTAACATTCTATAAGTTAGTACGTTTCCACCACATTTAATTAGTTCGGCGCATATTCCTCCAGGACCCGGGGCTCTACCATTCTTCATTGACATAATTGCAACTTTTAGGTCATTTTCTGCAGTACAATTAAACTTACATTAATTTGACGAACTATAAAACAACTGACGGTTACATGATGGCGTATTAACTGAATATCATTTAAGCAAATAGAAACCGGGTGGTCCAGACGAGAACCAGACGGCAATCGCGAAACTTTCAACATATTCAGCCAAAAATTGCAAGGATAGCACAGCGGTCTTAATGAAGGGCTCGTATTTCAGTGGTCTCAGTCATGAGATATTTAGCTCTGCTGTAACTAGCGATACCTGCCGATATATTAGCCAAGGTCATTTTCGGAGAAAAATTCCATCAACCGTGGGAAATCAGAAACCACAGGTAGCTTCCAAGCGGGGAGGAGGACTCGATAGGAACGAACTTGAACTAATCCAGATGTCCAAAACTAGATATAAGCCACGGAATCGAACCTAGACCAAAATGGCGGCTGACATGTGCAGTGGATTAATTTACGAAAGCCACTGTATATACGGGAACAGATGGTAGGTGCAGCTAGAAATTCGATTAAATAAGCCACATCCATTTTACGCGAGAGCGGAAAATAGAAATTTTCAAAATAACTCACACCAAGAATAAGTGCCATGTGTTCAGAAATTTGCAGGAGCCTGCATGCAATTATACCGCCAACGGCGCAGACTGACATGTCCAAAATTCGCTTCTAAACCCAAAACTCCGCCAACGGGGTGAGGCACCCAAAGAATCAAATGCACACTAACTTCCCTATCGGATTAATCTAAGGCGAAACCTGAGCAAGCTGCTTGCTTCGCTGCAGAAAACAGAAGGGAAAGTCGAAACGCCCTGATTTTGCAGAATTCGAGCATCACCAAAAAGGTCATTACCAAACTACCGGGATTCTACGAGGGCTAACCGAATATCGGCACCAAACGCCCGTTCACATAGTACCAAACGCTAAAAGAAAATTTACATCGTAACAACTTAACTAAAAGAACTTGAACAGTACATGAAAGGAATGCCCGTACATATTTATGAAATTGCTTTGAGTTCACGGAATGGTGCATCTACTTTGGATTATTAATTTTATATTTCGTTAATATGGCTAGCCAACTTTTTTTAAATGGTCGGAAGAATCCCACATCAAGCCACATCACAATCTTTTAATTAGCCATTCTTCTGGCTAACGGGATAACCATTTTCTCGAACCAGTCGGAAAACGTGGCGAAGTCGAACCAACCAGATTTTGTACAGTTGTATCATGTGTTTGAGGGTCTCCCAATATATAATTGCTCGTATAATCGTTGGGCCGTAAACACCACATACTGGAGAAAACATAATCGATGATTTGATATACTTTCCTGAGGAGCGTCTTTCAAGTTTTTAGTTAAACACTCATATAATACGGGACAGTTTCTTCTCAAGTTTGCTCTCGAATGACGTTAATATTTTAGTGCATTTTCTGAGATCAAACAGTCAGTTTTTCCTTAAGATCCCAGATAGCTTTTTGCTATTATTATAAGGACCAAAAATGTAAGAGGCGATCCATATTTAGCAATCCGTATCAGAAGGTCTACAAAATCTCTGTCAGCGAGAGTACGAAGAGATGTGGCCTCAACGTCCTACTGTTTTATTGAATGGTAAATCTATGCTGCGTGGGTAAAAACCCTCTAAAAATGCGACATTCAATTATTGTTCTTCGGTATAATTTTTGTACGGACGAGAACCCGAGGCATTCTTATAGGTTGGCGTCATTTTAGCATAAAACATATTTTCAGTTAGTTAACTATATATTTTGCAATTAAATGATCATAACACCGTAATTTAATTTTGAGCAAAGTATACCCAAATCGCGAGTGAAATGTGCATCCCGTCATATAGAAATTTGCAAAAAAAATCTGATTATAAATACCTGGAGCAAAGTAATCCAACTCTACGGTGCGTTTCTTTCTTTCTCTTATAGTAGACTTTTTGCAAAATCCGCAATATAATTAATGTTTGATCATGGCACAATACAATTTAGTGGAATTAAGTGAAATAGTGCGGACGAGGAAATAGACTGTAAAAGCTAGATCACAGCATGTGCCGATTACAATATGTGTTTATAACATTCAGCTAACGTCGGCTTACTGGGTCAAGTTACGTTACGATAAGTAAGTTTTATGCAGACTGCTGCAATTTTAATACTATCACTACGTCAGATTTATACACTGTAAATGTGCATTATTATGCGAACGTCATGCTTTTGTGCCTACACCAATATTAGGTTTTGAGTTCAAAAGGCAGCAACATGACATACATGTAATCATATATAAAGACTGTATTTATTTAATATTTTTCAATATATTTCTAAACTCTGAGGTATATTCACATGTGACCGACGAAAGCTAAGAATGTCTAAGAGGCAGTTAGGCCTGGCTGCTCCAGTCATATTTTATCAAAATCCTTCTTCTCCTCTCATCAAGTGTAAACTCCTTTCGGTAAACAACCTGGTTATATAACATTATAAAATTTATGTTCCGAAATGCGAATTGAACGAGTGCAAGAAGTAATTCCCGGAACTACGCATATCGAAGGCTTGCATAAATTCAAGAAGCATCGCGGACACTATTGCTATTATCACTGGGTAACCATTTCCTATTGAAACTATTCGTATTGTGACTAATCAATTTGGTATTAATTAGTTTTATGCACAACATGGCGGGCAAAAATGGTGTGATTATTTTTGTCATAGCAGCAACTCGTATTCAGAATGACAAATATTATCGGAAAATCTCAAAGCACTTGTACTATGTATGACACTCTTGTAACTATCATTTCTGTGTGCTACTTTTCAGCAGGTGTCATAGATCCTTGTCTGTCCGACAATTAAGGTCAGTTTATTAATCTCTTGGCTGACGCGTGAAGAATCTCAAAGTCTATTTCCTATATATAAGGAAATGTACATCTTTGAGAATAAAGCAGCTGTTCAGTATTATTTTCCTCTAAAGAAAAGCTATTAGTTCGAAACCGCTGTTCAGTGGTTTAATGATTTTCTTTGTAAACAGAGAAATAGTATGTCTTGCATTAAACAGATTTATAAAGTTGCCAAAGATCCAGCTTAAAATATCATTATAGTCTATGAAAAATTACTGCTGAAACAGGAATCTGGTTCATCCTGTATTGTACTTTCGGGCTAAAACTGCATAAGAAAGACCAGTGTTTACAATATTTATTGGCTTCAAATCACATATATGAAAAACGTAAACCAAAGAAAATAGGATTATGCTCTAAAATAACCTACAAGCAAGATAGCTGGGACTACTCGCATTTAAGTACACAACATATATGGAACAACATCAAAAATAACGTTAAAATAATTTTTAAAACGCATACAACATAAATCACAAAACCGTTTTGAGAGACGGCCTTGGTCATTTGACTTTCAAAGAGTAAACACACTCGCTGTTTCGTTATCTTTCAAAGTGTCGAGTACCTTGATAAGTACAGCTAATTTCAACAACTTAGATTGATATCAAAATAAAACTAAACACACATCACTGCGTTCTACAAAATTGTAGGGTCAATTAGCTACCTTATTCTGTATGTAACTATTCCATCTAGAAACGGTTACGGCCTCGGGCCGTCCGGTCCCGGGCCACCAACAATAAATACTCAAACCGCCCCGGAAAATTGCTGATGTACATTTAGCTTTCCCAACACTCCAAAAAGGTTCCAGCACGCACAACAACAACCCCAACACGGCAATCAACCTATTCCACAATTTCCAAATTCATTTCAAAACCAAACAATAATGCCTCCCTCTTATTTAATCAATCTCCACGCAATCTCATATCCACGAGCAAGGCAATCACTACAAACAAACAAGCACTTAAAGTTGCAAACTCGGACAAACATCAAAATACACACATAAGAGAAGATAAAACGGCATCCGATGATGACACAAATTTAGCAAACATGAGCAATGAATTTTTCCAAAAAAATTCAATAACAGCTACACATGAATGGCAAACAATTTAAATTAGGAAAAGGAATTGCCAGCCAAACCTCAATACTCAACAACCTGACCAAACAATTACTTCTAACATATATGAGATACTTTCACAAGCAAGAAGCGACAACAACAATCTCGAAGAAACCTCCAGTAGTCAACAAGCAACATTTTCTAAACTCCCACCGGTGTACATTTACGGTAAACAACTACAATTTAGCATCCCTGCCGCTATAGAGAAAGGGCACAACAGCATTGGCCAATCACACAATCAAAGGTAATGCCGTAACTACCTACCCTTACAGGAAACTTATGCATCTTAGAGACGAGAATATATACTGTAATGGTTGAATGCCCACAGCAATTGTTGCATAACTAAGACACGAACATGAAATACAGATTCAGATAGGCCCAGAAGTAATATTTTGTTTACTGCAACATTAAAGTAATTGTCATGCACTAATAAATGCACAAGATACGATTAGCAGTAGCTATAATTTGATTGACATAGGTTAGCATTAGATAAAACACTATTGGAGGGGTTACGTTTAACTTAATTTTTATTAAATGTGCTCGTTATGGTAGATGCACTTAAGTTATGTGGACTGACAAAGTTGACATTGTAAAGCCAAGACAATATAGTAAATTTGATATAATACAGAGATGTTTGAGGCGTCACGAAAGTTATATGCAGCGTTAGTATTAAAACTACGAGGCCAACAATCGCCAATGCAGCTGAAAGGTAAAAAGCAGTGCAAGGAAGCATAGAATGCAAAAAGCATTAATAAGGCCACCTACGATAGGATAAAAACAATAGTGCAATGCTAATTAGAAACTCGTGAAGAACAGTGCCATTTAAAACTAAAGTGTAATAAGCAGATATTTATTTATTTATTTAATTCGCACTCAGCCAACAGCCGTTATGCCAATTATAGGCGTCGCTGTGTAGTTATGACTTCCAACCCCACTAACGACTGTCATGATGTTGTTATGACCGCCGGGACCAACCTTTTTCCGTGATAGCAGTACCACGAGGCGCCGAGAGATGCAGCCGTGGAACTCCCATCCAAGTTCTGACCAGAGAGCGTTGCTTAACTCTGCTGATCGAACGTGGACGCTTGTTCAAGCTACGCCACCCAGGACCTGTAATGTAAGGTTATAAAGTGCAACGAATTGGCAATTATCGAAAAACAGTTGTTGACAACCCAAGCCATAAAAACATAGCTGTGTGCAAGTTTGGCTCTTAGAAAGTTGTAATTTTTTATATAAAAGTTATTCGTTCTAGTCGAAAAGCTGTTTTTATTGTACACCAGTCCGCAGAGTGCTTTTGCGCAAAGTTTCATGGGGTGATTGAATCGCAGTGAAGAGGTAAGTAACCTGAAAGTTTTGCCCAAGTGAGGCCGACGTTGAGGCCAGTTTTCAACGAGTTCTGGAGCATCAGACGACTGAATTTTGTTTCCAACGTAATGAGGAGATCTTCCTTGCTGCCTGAGTGCAGAAACCAGGAGCAGAAAGCCTTCAGAAGATTAATTGGAGCCGTGGCGTCCTTTGATTTTGTGAACCAGCAACGAAGCTTCACTTTCAAGGTAAATTTCAACAGGAAAGCAGTTCCGAGGGTCCATCAGCTTTCGGGAGCATCAAGAATAAACATTGTACGTGGTCCAGAGGGAGTTTCCAGCCCTAGAGTGCTTGCAGAAAATATTTATTGCGATAGCTTCCCTTGATTTTGCGGTTGGCGTCAGATTTGGAACGAGTTGCAGGAAGTTGAACAATTGCAGGTTAACGCGTCCCCTGTTACGTCACGTTACGAAACAAAAAAAGGTTAGCCACACCACTTGAATCATAATTGCATTGTTAATATTTACTTGAGGCGAAATTTGTTGCTCGTTGGTAATTTTGAATTCATTTACGTTGGGTTTTTGTGCAATCATTCATCTGTGTTATACCCGTAAATTTAGAGGTTATACTGTCAGATCAGGACCTCATCAAACAAACAAAATACAAAGTCCTAAAATAAAAGTAGAAGTACTGCCTTCTTCTTCTTCTTCATTAGCTTTATATCCATTTTTGGATGTGTCTCTTCTAGATCTGCTTTCCATGTTTGTCTATTGTTTGCTCTTCCTATCCAGTTCAGCCCCGCTGTTGTTTTAATGTCGTCAACCCATCGCATTTGGGGACGTCCTCTTGGTCTGCGATAGTCGTATGCTCTCCATGACTAAATCTTTATGGCACTTGCCTTTGTTTGTACAACAACGTCTATTACTTTTGTTTGTTCTCGGATATAGGTGTTGGTTTTTCGGTTCTTTAAGGAAATTCCCATCAATTACCGTTCCATACTCTCTGCGTTATTTGCAGTTTATTTAAGTTTCTTTTTGTCATTTTCCAAATTTTCCGCTCCATAGCACATTAGATTAGATTAGATTTCACGACTGCCTTTTGTTGGCTTGCGCACGTCAGCCCTTTGGGCTTTTTGTACTGTCGGGAGTTTTCAAGTTAGCAGGCCGACATCCGTATCTTTTACTAGACTTGCAATGTCCCCTACTAGCTTGCGGTTGTCAATAGAGTTAAGGCTCCAATCGAGTTGGTGTCTTTTACGCTCTAATGCTGGGCATTCAAAGAGGATATGATAGGCTGTTTCATCATCCTCTTGGCATAGTCTGCAAACAGGTTCATCTCTATAGATATTGATCCTGTGCATAAATTCTCTGAATGCTCCAGTGCCTGTTAGTAGACTGACTACTTGCTTGATTCGAGTTCTGTTCAGTCTCAGCAGGGTTTTGGTGGTTTGTGGATTCGGAGTTTTTAGCAATCTTTTGCAGTGTGTTGCTTGATTGTAGTTGCTCCACCTTAGTTGGTGTGTGGTATTGACCCATTCATTAATGGCTGAACGGGCTTGGTTTTTCTGAATGCTTAGACCAGGTTCTGGACCGGTCATTGCATTACGGGCTGCTTCTTTTGCGAGCTTGTCCGCCTTTTCGTTTCCTTCAATACCTTGGTGACCTGGGATCCAGCATAATTTTACTGTATTTCCCTGGCCTAAGGTTTGAAGTTTGGATTTGCATTCCTTGACCAGTCTCGATGAAGTACTGAAAGCGTTTAGCGCTTTCAGTGCTGCCTGACTGTCTGAGAGAATGTGTATGTCTCGATTGAGCAGCTTCTTTTCTATGCTGATGTTTGCGCATACGTTAATAGCTTGTACTTCAGCCTGAAAGATGTTACAAAACTTTCCTAGACTGACTTTTTCGTTGGTTCTAGGATTGGTACTGTACACACCAGAGCCTGTACCTCCTTCAAACTTAGATCCATCAGTGTAAAAAATGATGTTCTTATTTGTTGGAGTTGGTAGTTGGTCCGGATTCCAACTTGTGTGTACAGTAAAGTTCTTTTCAAAGTCATAGGCTTTGATTATAAGATCAGAACCCATTTCTAATATTGGGTTGTTGATATGTGACATGATTTTGCCATGTCCTAGATTATTAGCTGTGGTCATCCAGTGACCAGTACTTTGTAATCTGTAGGCTGCCATTCTGGCTTCACCTTCCAAGAAGATGTGCAGAGGTGGCAGATTTAAAATAGCATTCAGTTCCATAGCACATTACTGGTTTAATACATGTGTTACATATCTTTGTTTTTAGTTTTAGTTACAGTGAGATGTTTTTGTTTTTCATTATAAAACTTAATTCTCCAAATGCGATCCATATTTGCTTTACCCTTCGTTTGATTTCTTGAGTTTGCATTTTTTTCCAAGAACCATTCCTTGTTCCAGGTATATATTGTCTTTGTACAGTTTCTATAGTTTTGTTCTCAATTTGTATGACTGTAGCGTTTTTGATCATGATATTGGTTTTACTTAGATTCATCTTTAGACCCACTGTTTTAGATTCTACGTTCAATGTATCTAGCATTTGTTGAAGTTCTTGTTTGTTCTTTGCTATTAACACGACGTCGTCAGCGTATCGTAAATGATATTTGATTGTCACCAACACAAGTTTTTCCAGAAATTAAACTATCGAATATCCGTCAAGCTCCTGGATAGGGACTAATAGTAGGTGAAATATAAAAAATTGTTCCTGTAGCTGTAACACTAATTACTACAACATACGATAGCATTCTAAGACTTTGTTACTTTCCTGATTTATGGTGTAGTTGATGTGTGTGTCAACGAGAGTTAGTCGAAATATATTGTTTATTTACACACTTATTTTACATATTTAGATTATCACACAACATTACTAAATTTTGATGACGCGACCTCTATCCGCGAGCGACGCATGACTTCCTTCTAATGTCGGTGAACCCAGGTGTCTTTGGTCAACAGTGGCAGAATATGTGTGGACGCCTGAAGAAGTCCCTCAACGCGTTCTTGCGGTGTCTGCGCTTCTGGGCACCCGTGGCTTTTGGCGGGATGTCTCCTAGAGTTGGCCTGGTGGACGTGTTCCGCATGGCATGGAACAGGGCACGGTGTACCTCGGCTATAGTCACATAAGGCCGCGGGATCACTTAGTCTAGCCAGGCTATTAGCAACACTGGATATGGTTGCATGATCTAGTCAGGCTATTAGCAACACTGACCAAGATTGCTTAGTCTAGCCGGGCTATTAACGACACCGGCTGTGACTGCAAAGCTTCGACCAGGCTATTAGCAACTCTGGCTGAGATTGAATATTTGGTCTGGAAAATTGTTCTTTTATACCCTTCGAGCGGTGGCCAAGCAGGGGTTCGGCCAATGACGCCAAATCTAGAGCGGTAGTCTAGCCGTTGAGTTCTTCTAACTTAATAATGACACTCTCCAATCCCGAAAGTCGTTTGTTACTTAATGGCAATGGCTTGAAAGCCTGATCTATACCTAGGATACGCCAACTAGAGACAATACTGTGCTTGCCACATTCGTGGATGAAACAGCCACCCTGTCAGTCAATAAATCACCTAATATAGCACCGAACCCCTCCAACGAGATCTAAACTTACTACAAGACTGATCCCACAAGTGGAAAATCACAGTTAATACCTACAAATCTGCACAAGTGAACTTTATCGCTACACGCGTCGAATACCCCCGAAACAGAATTAACAACGTCCCAGTTCCGATGGAGACTGCCATAAAATACCTCGGGATGACCTGGCTAATCGTAAGACGTTCACATATTTCACTGTCAGATAAAGTACTGATACACAAAATCATACTGAAGCCCAAATGGACCTATGAAATCCAGCTCTGGGGATGTGCCAAGGCGTCACACACTAAATTCTACATAAATTCCAATCCAAAACTCTCTAAATGTTAACCAACGCCCCTTGGCATGTTACTAATAAAACCCTGCATAACGACCTGAGAGTTCCTGATATAGTTAGTGAAATCAGAAAACTTTCAACCCCATACAGCAGCAATCTACCAGGACATAGAACCAACCCCATCGAGAAACTCACCAACCAGCCAATTGTTACAAGACGATTAAAGTGAAAATGGCCACTCGATCTAGTACTGCAACTCAACCAGGACTGACGTGAACTCCACTGGGAGATTAACACTTACAAACGCTCCTCTCATGACATTTATACGGCCATAACTTTTACTCAATACTTAATATTTTGTTAGGAGTAGATTATAAACATGAAATTTAAAATAAATAATCATTCTACAACCCAAGCTGTTATAGAATTTTTTGGCAAGCTGGTTAATAATCCTGAGGACGATTTTTGTCTTACCACGTTATGCGACCTGTTGAAGGCATTCTTCAGGAAAAATTGAGTTTTTGTGGCATTAAAAGTACTTCTCTTGCACTCTTTCAATCGTATCTTGAAAACTGCGGTACTGTAAATAATTCTTATTGTAAATTTAAGTTAGTAAAACATACCTTGGGACCCTCTCTATTCAATATATTTAGTAATGGTCTATGTCACTTCATAATCGTTAATACTTGCATTCTATTCGCAGATGATACAACTTTCTAAAAAAACTCACAAGGGCATCGTTTCCCTCAAGTACTTTAACAGTGGTCTAGTCGTGGATGGTACTGTTATGATCGCGTCACCAGGTTTTAGTTATTAAGGTGACGCATCAAACAAAAATAAACAATTTGAAAAATGTATCTTCTTCATACGCACATATTTTATTCAGTGCTTCAAGAGCTGGCCCAAATAAATTGAAAAGCTTGTGAAAAAATATCTTCCTGTATTTTCTTAAGAAAGATAAAAGCACTCGTAAGTTTAGAAATGCTTCGAGTTTCGTAATTCCACACTCATATAAGTTATGATGTTATGCTATGAGGCAATTGTATAGGTACATAAAGTAGTTAAATAAACATCTTATCTTATGTTATCTTTCATACTACTTGTGCACAATGGCCAGAATTCTGAGATTGTATCATATCATTTTAAACATTTTATATTGGGTTCAAAGTGATCAAATATAGGTTTTAAGTTACTTAAAGGATGCCACATGATGAGCCAATTCGCTTAATTTTAGTATTTTTGGTTGCCATAAACTTAAAATTTATTAAGTATTATAAAAGATGTTAATAATATTTTTAAATTTGAAATAAAAATATCAAGACTTGAGCTATTTATTGCCAAACCTCGACAGTAATTTCATCAAAGCATTTCTGAAAATGAGTTGCCCCTTGAATGAGAAAAACACGAAGATCTGGGGTTGTGTGCACATGGCAGAAATGAAAGAATTTAATTTTTAAGCATTATTTCATAAGAAATTAGACGCCATTTTGATTTATTTTTGATCATAGAACACTTGTTCGAAGTAGTTCCTCTTATTTTAGAAACACCCTGTATAACTTTGTAAATTCTTCCTTTTGTTTCCAAACATAGAAGTTGATTTTGACATAGTAGTGTTCAAACAACTCGGTATTTTATCCACGTTTACTACCTGTTTCTATACTTCTGTTAGATATCCGTGGCTTGTTACTTTCATTCCTAAATACTTTCTGCTCAATACTTGTGCTATAATTTGTCTGTCGATTTCCAGTTTACACCGAATCGACTCCCTTGTATGTTGTAGTCTTGAGAATGTTATTGAAACGAAACAGTGTTATAAGGTCAAGCAGCACAAAATGTTTACTTCTTTATTTCTCACCATGTATCCCCATGATCAGGTTAAATAGGAGGGGGCTGGGTGAATTACCGTGTCTTTTATGGGCATTTGAGGGGAGTATAAAATCAATCAGATATTTAGTAGTAGAGTAATAGCAACACTTACGAGATTATAAACAAGCAAAATAATAAAATAAGGGGACTGTTTAATCTCGGATTAAACAGACCTAAATTTCAGTTCCAAAATTTACGAAATCCACAGGTTTAAAATTAATTTCTGATTTCATATGCACGAAATTTAAATGCCGCAACTGCAAGTAAGCAACTTGCGTAAATGAACGACCTACTAATCAGAGTTCAGTGTAAGATACTTGCAGATATAGCGGAAATAAACTCGCTTAATGCTGACATATGTTAGGAAACGTTATATCGTCAGAGTAAATATACTTTGCACTTTGAAATCGTAGTAACTAAACAATTATGTTTGTATAAATAGTACTTTATTTTTGTAATAAAATAATCGACATTTACTGTTTGATTCATTAACATCGGTGCTACCCTTCCAAGCCTAAACTTTTGAAGCGTGAGGCTGCGCTCCGCGGTAGCTGCCAAATATCCTCGTCTCTCTAAGTGGCATGACTACATTGTGCAGTCTCACCCTTGTGCTCAGAACGCTAGAGACAAGAACCAGTGCAAGTAACGGAAACCTCATCCAGCCTCCAGGCAATTCTGTTCAGGAACATTTTTACATATCAGTGATTTCTCGATTTACATATAGTATTGATTCGGTATAAAATAAATGTAAAAAGCAGTTTTAGGTCATATAGTTGCAATATTTATATTTTATTAGTTATTCAAAGGCTAGTTAACAGTTAAATTAAAAAATAAAATAAAGTTTACATTTTAGAAAAATTTAAAAAGATATGACAGGTCTTTTGAGAACAAACTGGCAATTAATAGTAAGTAGGATCATGTTTAGAAAATGGGGCAAATGTATTCTATGTCATTGAACCCGAAGGCTGTTATGTTTAATCGTTTTATGTTAAAAAAGTAAATAAAAATGGCAGGATGGGTTATGGTTTAATTGTTAAAGTGCTAATACTGGAGAAAATAGAAGTTGTCTAATAAAATGATGATACACCGTATGGTAATATAAAAGTCAAATGGGTATAGGTGCACAGGATTGAGTATACCTTGGAAGCAGGTTTTCCTATGAAAGACTCATAGCTGCATATGTATGTTAATAACTGCTTTTGGATCAGTACAAGACAGCGTCAATAAGGATGAAGCTGAAGTTTCCTATAACACGACCTTAAAAGTAATACTTATTATTGTTAATATACGCTAAAATTAATATTGAATTACAAGTTGTTTAAAAGGGCAAGAGTAGTCGCATAAGGCAGGCTGATAATGACATGAATGTGAGCACAATTTAAGAAACATGGGCACATGAATCGCACAAAAATGTGTAATTGTAAATAAGAAATAAGATAGAAAGTACATGAAAACAAGATTAACAGCGTAATCTGGAAATAATAATTAAAATGTGTTTAAAGTTGAACAAGTGTCAAAATTATTGACATTTGCAAAAACTAAAAGGAAATCTAGTGTTAAGTGAATGTTTATGTTGTTGCTGGTTTTTCATGTTAGCCAAATAAAACTCATTAATCAAGTTAAATGGTTAATAGTTGTTATAAATACGGCGTCTGCCGCTTCTAAATTCTTGTCTTTCAAATACGGTTGTAATGGAATAATTTGGTTTGCTATAGTTCTCAGATTTTTTTATCTCTTTTTTTAAATAACGTAATTAAGGTATTTGTTCTCCATTCTACTGGTATTTTCTCTTCATTGCACATTTGCACATTTGGATAGCTGATGTATTATCTTCTTTCCTCCAAATTTTAATAGCTCATTTGAAATCATATCCGTTCCTGCCGATCTCCTACTTTTTAACTCGTGCACAAAAACCTCTGGAAATCTTTGAAACAAGTTAACATCCCAAATAAACTGATAGTTGGAACCAAAAATTTATACTAAGAGACCAAGGTTTAATTAAAGTGACAGATACGATCGGATAACCATTTAAAACCTCCAAAGAACTACTACAGGGTTGGCCAACGTCTCATACCCTTTTTAAGATTCTTCTTGAAGTAACGCTAACACCCTGGAAACAAACATTAGAAGGCATGAGGATTCCAGTTAGAAATGCAAATTTTTGCACATTCAGTTTCGCTGATGATCAGGTAGTAATAGAACAAGATGAAGAGTACCTTAGTTTCGTGATTCGCAAACTTATTGAAGAATATTCAAACAACGAACTGGAAATGATCTTAAACACCATAATTGAAAGTACCATGACATACGGAGCAGAGAACATGTTTATAAAGAAAGAAATCATAGTAGAAATACAGCCACAAAGATGGAATACTGGAGAAAGTGTAACAGAGTAACAAGACGGGAAAGAATTTCTAATAAAGAAATACGGAGGAGGATGTCAGGTAAGGAAGACATACTTTTACGTCAGAAGAGCAGCACCTCAGCGATGGATAACATAGGTAACGGAATGGAGCCTAGCAGGAAGAAGAAAACGGGGAAGACCCAGAAGATCCTTCAGAGATGAGTTAGATGAGGTCATGGTAATGAGAAGTCTCAGAGAAACAGATTGGAACAACAAGGAGGAATGGAGAAAATGGTTGAGAAAGGGTAGAGTGCGACAGCTGCAAACACCTTTACGAACAGAATTGTTAATTTAAAAAATTATACCTGAATCAAACCATATAAACGTTTTAAAGATTAAAGATTCCAATCGTTACGCAAAAGCTAGTTGAAAATCAGATAAAACTTAACAAATTTTAAAATTTGCTGGAACTCGTTAATTATAACAATTGTATTTTAATCGAAATGTTATGAAAATTAAACTTATTAAGTTTTCAAAGATTTTGAAAAAGTAAGAAAAATGCATAAGTTTAGTTTTCTAATTTTAATAAAGCTCTTAAAACCTTATTAAATTAGCTTAAGGTGGTACGACTTATATTATCATTATTATACAGGGTGTTATGGAAATGAGTGGAAATATTTAACCCGTAATAGAACTCGCAAAACTGAGTTAAAATTCAAAACAATTTTAGTCTAAATATGCATACCCGCCTATGGAATAATATTTTAATTTAACAGCACAAAACACAAAACAAAATTTCTTTGATATGCAAACTAACAAAAACTGCGTAGGTACTGATAAAACCTTTAGTTTACATCTGGTCACCAACGTACTTTATCTATTGAGGTAGGTAAGTTATTGAATGCGTGTTTTTTGTGCAAGAACTTTGCAGTTTTAATATACTTTTGTCGTTCACCTTTAGTTTAGATTTGCTTACCAAGCGGCTCGTCAAATTTAGGGGAGATAAATGATTGAAAAAATATGCGATTAAATGAAAAGCGATAAATAGAAAAGTTGCTCATTTTGGTGAGCTCTATCACTGGTTAAAATATTTTCACTTATTTCCATAACAGCCTGTATTATCATACTAGAACGCGCGTAGCCAGCCTACGTCTGGCTGCGTGTGGCGGCGCCACGTGCTTACGGTCGGCATGTGCGCTTACAGAAACCTGCGCTTATAGAAACCGATATAGCAAGCGCGCGTCTGGTAGTAGTATGCAGGCCCTTCATGCTGCGTGTGCCGGCGCCACTTGTGCTTACAGTCTGGATGGCCGGCGGCATCGGCTCTTATAATATAAGATTATCATTATTTGTATTAATAAATGCTTACTAAATGCTTAATCTGTAACCTTGATGTGCATCGCCACCTGCATTCTTCAAGATAGTATTTATCATTAAGAGATTAGAAGCTTATATTAATGAGTAAGTTTATTTGTAATTTCAATTGTGTATAGTGTAGCAGGTATTTGACTTGCGTTAGATGTAAACAATTGTCTAATACTGTATATGAACTCCAACGTTCAAAACCGCCGTTGTAAAATAAAAGCGTTTTTAAAAAGTCGTTTCGGTGGCCTTTTAATAATTTAAATCGCTTATATTCTGTAAAATAACTGTTTGAAAATTTCCGTAGCCTTTATGGTTCATTTTCTTCCCAAAATTACACCTGGTGTAGACTGCTCTATATTTTAAACGTAGTGCTGAAAAGCCACTTTGCAGGTCCAATAAAATTCTAAATAATCCTAGATTAACGTTATCAACGATCATCTAGTAACAACAATCGGTTTGATAAATTCAGTAATTCTAAAGTTCTAAAATTCCACTTATAGAGTTAATATAAAAGACATAGATTACACCATTCTGTGTTATAGGTCACCTTGTGCAGAAATGTATTGTAAAATGATCTATAAAACTTGTACAGATCTCTTTATTATTATCAATATTTTATCATTAGCTTCCTGCCAATTGGAAGTTGATCGCTGTAAGTATAACTTCTTTGAATCAGTATCGCGTTTTAGCTTATACAGTGCTTTCGTAAAGTAGAGGATAAATTCTTTAAAAATTCAAGGAAAAACTTTTGGAAAGAAACGCTGAGACCCGTCGATTTATAGTTTTACTTGAGCATTTTTTCTAATAAAATGCATACATGCAAGGTGGTATGACGTCACCGATGCTTTTTTTAATGGAAACTTATTTTCCACTTTCTTTTACTTACGCTAAGCTGATTTTTGCGTATAGGTCACATGACCAAAAATTTAAAAAAACAATTTTAAAATTGCAAAATATTTAATATAATTTTAGAAAGTATGATTTTACGTTTTTATCAATGACAACAATCAATAAAAAACATGTCGGTCGTCTTGACTACTGTCAGGCAGACAACGGTACACAATTTGAACATTTAATTTAGTCAGTTTTGAAGTTATCATTACAATTAAATTTAGTATTTTGCAATTTTAAAATTGTTTTCTTAATGTTTGCTCATGTGACTATAATCAAAGATAAGATCAGCGTCAGTAAAAAATGCGTTCTTTCAAATTCCGTATTAAAAAAAGGGGGGTTGCTGTTTAAAAAAAACATCGATAACGTCATACCTTCTACGCGGGTCACCCTGTATGTATAGATATTGTTCGAAAAAATAAACAAATAAAAATAAAAATCGACGGGTTGCAGCATTTCTTCCAAAAGTTATTCCTTGAAGTTTTAACGAATTTATCCACTACTTTACGAAAGCACTGTACCTACTATCAAATGTTATTTTAAAAAACCAGATACTTCAGGCACATGTTCATAAATTGTTGTTTACAAAGTATAAAATTGTAGGCGACAACAATGAACCGTTACCGTCCTACGTGGAAATTGTTAGATGCAACACCCAACCCTGTCAGTTGAAAATAGGTGCCAATTCGGAAATGTTCATGAATTTTACTGCAGGTAGGTAGAAGCTGGCTTAGATATACATCCAATGCTTATTCAATTATTAATTTTTACAGTTGCGCCAATTCATTCGTTGAAGGCAGAAATAATGGCAGCGTTCGAAGGCGTTAGTTTTAATTATCCTCTACCCCAACCCGATGCTTGCCAGTCACTTACTAATACCTGCTGTCCTCTGAAAAGGAATGAATCTGCCCAGTATTACTTAACTCTGCCAATAAGCAGTGATCATCCAGAGGTAATATATTGTAACGTTTTTACGTTTGGGCTATTTAAAAATTATACGATGTTTCTTGCATTAAACATTTATTTACAACGAGTAATTATTATTATTTACAAACACACGAATTACTTAAACTACGAACTATTTCTAACAACGATACACTATTTATTTATATGTGCTGGATTAAACATCAATTATTTATGTGGCTATTTATTCACGACGTAAACATTAAGGATTTATATGGTTATATATAAAGGTTCGTTTATATTACGCGCCTCGAGTCTGATGAGAACTGATTTCTTATTCCTGCGGCGCGTATTTATATATCGGAATAATTTCCGTCTAGAACATTCCAGATTTCGCTCGTACATTCCGGCATTCGCATGTGTTGACCTCGGGCGTATTTCCGAAAGCGTGAGTCATCCCTTGCATCTGGCTGCAAGGTCGCTTCTCCAGGCGTCTGGAACAGACTCATCTGCCCGCAGGTGGCTCCAAGACCGTCTCGGCGGCGGTGACTCATAAGCCTGCAGCTGCCTGATCGCCAGGCCGTTACAATATAAATTTACTTAATGTAGCTTACAGATTTCTTTCTAATAATCACATATATTCGAAAAAAGCACATCCAAATCGTTGAATCTGCAGAAATCCTACAGAAAACAATCCATATAAGAAATTATGGAAAATTGCATAGCTTTTTATGATACAATACTGTAGCATGGTTTGCTCTATTTCTTGTATAGCATGGTTTACCAATTACTTTACTCTTTGTTTATTTATTTAATCATTTACCTACTGTAACAACTACTGAACTATATTAAGAATTTGAAGAAAAAAATTAAGCATTATAAGTATGTGTTATATACCCTACTTTCCTATTTGAGAAAATTAAAAATGCTAATTTTTATTCGTAACTGCAAAATAATAAAGAAGCATTTAGCTGCTGCATTTTTATATATTAATAATAACAGTTGGAGTCTCTATTTAGCAAAGAAAAATGCCATATGTATACAGCCATTTTATATTGTCTCATATAGCACTCTATAACATAAATTCAACCTTTTTCAGGTAGATATGAGAATCTCCCTGTATCTATTGCCCAACAATCAGAGGAACAAACTGGTGTGCTTCGCAATAAATGCTCAGGTCGTCCACATTTAGAATAGGAGCTTTATTTTGTACTGTTTATTATACATAATTAATAAATAACAATCCCACCTATTTTCACTCGACCACGTTTTTAATGTGTTTTAAAATTCCAGGTTGAAGCTTAAAGATAAATTCTGTAGTTATTTTATTACTATACAGGAAGATCGTTATAGATATTGATACAAATCATTTGCCCCATGCAGGGCGTATTTCTAATTGTTCTTAATGTCTTCCATGTCGTAATATTTTTATGTTGGACATACTCGTGATTCCTCACGGTTGGACTCCATGTATCCGCATCGGTTTGATAATCAGCTGAGATTTAGGATTATTTAGGAAAGAAATTGAGGATACCATAACTCAACTAGTGAGTTTTGGTTTACACAATAATGTTTGATGTTATCTGTGTTCTGATGTCACCTGGCAACAATAAAGGGTAAAACAAACAGGTACTGGGATTTCAAACAAAAATGTTGGTTTTGATGCTTCTTCTGAGTTTATAGAGAGGTACTGCACTTGTAGTGTTAGGAGGTATTACCCACACGAGAAAATTAGCCCACATGGCCTATGACTTCGTGGGTCAATTTTTTTCTCTAGTGGGCAATATTCACATAACATTACTTGTATATTAAGTAACTATTAAGTGTAATAGTGATAAAGCCACTTCATAGGTGCGATAAAATTCTAAATAGCAAAAATAGTTGATAACAATTTAATATCCTCCAGAGTAAGGTTATCATTATCAACGAATTTCTATTAACACCAAGCAGCTGTGCATACAATTTGATAAATTTGGCACTTCTAATTTGTTAATTCGACTTACAAAGTTAGTATAAATGACGCAGACTGCATAATTCTGTTTTCCAGGTCACCTTTAGCGAAAACACGTTGTAAAATGAGTTATAAAACTTGTACAGCTCTGTTTATTATTCTCAATATTTTTTTATTGACTTCCTGCCAATTAGAAGTTGATCGCTGTAAGTAAAACTTTTTAATTTTTATTACCAAATTATAAACAAAAAAAATCTTGAAACTTAGGCAATAAGTAAAAAACATACCTTAAATATTTGTTTAAAAAGTATAAAATTGCAGGCGACACCAATGAACCTTTACCATCCTACGTGGAAGTTGTTGGATGCAACGCCCAACCATGTCAGTTGATACAAGGCACTAACGTGGAAATCGTCATGAATTTTACTGCTGTTAAGTAATAGCTGGAACAGATGTAATTACGAAGCTTCTTCAATTATTCATTGTTACAGTTGCACCAATTGAGGCGTTGAAGACAGAGGTAGTAGCAACGGTCACAGGGATTGATGTTCCTTTTCCTATACCCCAATCGAATGCTTGTCTGGCACTTACTAATACTCACTGTCCTCTGAAAATTAATGAACATGCACAGTATAAGCTAGTCATGCCAGTTAGCGAGATTTATCCACAGGTGATATATTAGTTTTTCTTCAAACGACAGTAAAATATGGCAATATACTGCTTCATTGATGATGCTAAACTGTCACTCAGTGGCGGTGCAAGAGCACCTTGGGCCCCTAAGCAAATATAAAAATGGCCCCCCTTGCAAAAAGATTTATATACTTAATGAATTGTATATTTATAATATTATAGTATACAAAGTAAACGTTTAACAAAAAAAAATCCTGTTATAACCAACAGAAATAGAGTAGTAAATGCCCAATATTTAACACATTTTATACCTAACCTGTCTAACAAAATATCAATTAAAAATATAGAACTAAATAAAATCTTCAAGTTGATAATAGAAACAAATACAAAGAATCTGATGCATAAATATCTGCCTAGGTGACACTAGTAAAATAAAATAAAATTCAGGTAAAATCCTAAGAACGCACGTCAAAATAGCTAACAAATACTTAGTATTTATTTGTATCATTAATATCTGTAAAACACCGTAAAAATAAATTGATCAGAAATAAAAAATGTATCTTTCTGGCCTTATTGGCAGCAAATTGTTCCAGAAGATTTTTATGTCCATCGTAGACGATGCTTTTTGCTCAATTGACAAAACCGAAATGTCATGTAGCCTACTTTGGCTCGTAGAATTTCTTATATTAAGGGCCGGTTGCAGAAAGCAATGTTAAGTCTGGTGTTAGCTAACATCGCGTCAAAGTGAACAAAAACGAATCAAATCTCAAATTCTTATGGTAACTAATACATTAGTAAACAAAATTTGATGCGATTTTGTTCACTTTGAGGCGATGTTAGCTAACACCAGACTTAACATTGCTTTCTGCAACCGGCCCTAAGTGTTTTATTATTTTCAACTTATTAAATAATCTTTTTATTGTGACTAATGTTACAGGTAGAGTCAAGAATAAAACCAATCCCGTAATAATCTCGCCAAAATCGCTTTCGAGAACATTATATTTCTGTAGGAATAATAATAATAATAATAATAATAAACTTTATTTTCTAACTTTTATAAATATAGGTAACAATACAAATTTTAAA
This sequence comes from Agriotes lineatus, assembly GCA_940337035.1. NCBI lineage: Eukaryota > Metazoa > Arthropoda > Insecta > Coleoptera > Elateridae > Agriotes > Agriotes lineatus. The sequence continues at coordinate 189,003 of CALNHX010001301.1, forward strand.
CAAAAAGCCAAGTGTAGGTTAGAAAACCAAAAGGCGAGGTTCAGATGAGCAATGTTCATTGCTCCCTGTTCTACCACCTATACCTTTAGTATTTTAAACAAAAAATAATATAAAAGCAATTCCTATTTCTAAATTCTGCGATGACTAACCTAGAGAAAAAAAAACTATTTGATATCATATCATATCATACTGCTATCAAAATCACAAATACAAGAAATAAAAAATAAATAAATCAATCAATCAAACAATTCAGCTTCCACACTGCTCCTGAAACAATTCCAAACGAAGTTTGTCTTTAAATGTTTGAAAACTGTATGTCTTATATATATTGGATAGCTTATTATATAACATATAAATTTGAAAGGAAAATGATCTCTCATATAAGGTTAACAAATGGTAAGGTGGTGATATAAGTCCCCTAAACCTTGTAGAAATATTGTGAACATCGGTGCGAAACGTTATTTTATCATATAAATAAGGTGGAGTTTTAGTTAGCAAAATTTGGTGATAGAGAGTAAGACACTGCAGTATCCTGCGATTTTTCATTGTGAGCCAACCAGCATCTACAAGTTTATGTGATATGTGATCAAATTTTTTTATACCGTAAATGAATCGTAAACATGCGTTTTGGAGTTTCTGTATTCGTTCAGCGGTCACTTTGTCAAGTGCTCCATGATAAACAGGAGAGCAGTAATTAAATTGAGATAAGACAAATGCCTCACAAACTCTTTTTTTAATTTGTTGATTTAAGTAAGACCTGTGAGGATAGAGTTGCTTTAAGTGTTGATATCCTTGACAAATATATTTAGTAATTTGATCACGGTAACGAAATGAATTATCAAGAAATACCCCAAGACTTTTAACTTTAGTGACAATTGGTATGTTTACATTGTTAATATGTATGTTTATTACGGAAGATAATGTGCTACAAGTGTTTCTATTACCAAACAATAGCACTGCTGATGTGTCAGGATTTATTTTGAGTGAATGCTGAACGGATGCCTCATAAATATATTTGAGGTCAGAATTTATCTTCTTCGCAGCTTCTTCCCACTGCAGTGGATTAAACGAAAGATAGAGTTGGGTGTCATCAGCGTATATGTGAACCTTAGAAAACCTTAATTGATTCATGAAAACTGATGTATATAATAATAATGGTGAGGCACTAACACCCCATGAAGGGGCTTGGCCTGCAAGGCGAAAGGTTAGAGCTTCCGTATCCTCGCTCTCACACCCGACTGTCGCGTGTCAAATTCATGACACGTGGTGATGTGGTGAGCACCACGCATTAGACAGCCGCATTATTACCCCTTGTTCTTTCGAACGCAGGTTCCCAATTATTTAAAGCGACTGGGTAGGCCGCCCGCCAGGCATCGATCTGGGATTTGAACTCCAGACTTCCGCGCCGCAGTCCGATGCTCTAACCATCTGAGCCACGCTGGCGCAAACTGATGTATATATAGAATATAATAAAGGCCCTAAAATTGATCCCTGAGGAACCCCCTGACGGACTTGTAATGAACGAGAATTAGCACCTTCTAAATTAACGGTTTGTAGTCTGTTGCTTAAGTAACTGTTTATTAAGGATAATGCATTAGCTCGAATTCCTAAATATTTTAAAATGGAGATCAACGTGTCGTGATTAACGGTATCGAATGCCTTGCTGTAATCTAATAAGACAAGTACAGTAACGTTTCCCTGATCAGTCGCAGCTAGAATATCATCAGTGATTGAACATGTCAAATGTGGAACACTCATGCTATCATATAAATCCTCTTTTAGTAAGGAAATAGCGTTCATAAACTGAATGACGAGATTATTATTGAGGACATCAGAATACTTTTTCTGAAGCAAATCACATCGGACCTGTTCAGCTTCTTGCATTATTAAAACGTTTTTCGGTTCTAAAAATTCAAAAATGTTTGTTAGTTTTTCAAAGCTCTCAAATCGAGTCTGATCACTGATGACTGCTAACTGAGAGTGGGGACTGGGTTTGCAGTGCTATCAATCTATACCCAAATGAAGTAGAAGATATCGAGCTACTTAATAAGCGAATACAGAACTTTCCGGGCCCCCCAAAGGGCCCTCTAAGGGCCCGGGCCCCTAAGCAACGAAAAATACAATGTGTTATTCGGAGCAAAAGTATCTTTATATGGCTCGGCAGATAACCCGTCCAGCCTCGCCACATAAAATATAACTTTTGCTCCTAATAACATAATATACTATTATCTAAAGTAGCTTGCAGAGTTCTTTTTCATGACCACAAGACATAGAATTCGAAGAAAAGGACAGTTAGAGCTTTAAGTCTATAGAAATATGCTACGTGTTACTATGCGAGTTAGCTAATACATTTTATCTACTCCAGTGGGATAAATAACTCATTACGTCACTCATTTGACACTATTTCCGTTAGGTAACCTAACTGAAATAGTGTCAAGTGAATGACATAATGACATTTTCCTACTAAAATATTTTTGAAAATGACGGATCTGACATTTCTCTTAATGCACTTTTCTCAAGTTTAGGCAGTTGTAGATAAAACTTTGTAAAGTACGTTTTTCTCCTATAAAAATTTTCAAGGTCAAGATAAAATTGGCAAAACTGCTTTTTTAAATTATTAGAAAATTTATTTTTGTCAGGTTTTTCTGTAAACGACTTGTCATTTTGACATTTAAAATTAAATTGTCAGCTCTTATTTTTTGAAAATGAATACGCGTAAAAAACAGAATTTTAAAATTAAAAGTAAAAAAGCAATTCTGAGGTGTGCAGAGTAATTGTTAGATCTGCAGACTAACATGCCAGAAGAAGAAGTTTACGAAAGAATACCTAAAAACAAAACTCTTTTAATGCCAGATTTTAAATTTCCCACCAATTTTTAGTTCTAAAAAGTTACTAAAACAAATTCTACCAGCATATTTTTTTAAAACAATTCAAGTAATGCCAACATAAACCCTAAACTCTTTGACCTTAAAAATTTTTATAGGAAAAAACGTACTTTACAATACATGTGTGATAACGCATCATTAATAAACTTGTGTGCTTACATAACTTATGCTACGCACTCGTTTGTAACTTGTACACACGTATATTAATGATGCTCTGAAAACACTGAAATAACATGCTTTCTCATTCGTCCTGGGACACCCTATGTATTTGAAGTTAATTACTAACAAGTGATTTCGTTAGGAACGATTCGTCTTTGTGCGGTTGAGACTAATCGTAAAAAGTATAGGTATCAGGATCCGAACATTGTGAAACTATTAAAAAAAATCTGGTGTGATACACGCACACACTTCCTTTTACAGTGATCTTATAATTAGCCAAAAATTTGATTTTTAATTTTTAAGCATTTGCCAAAAATTTTCAAAAATTACAGATTCTACAGAAACCGTACAAAATAGAGCGTTAGTGCAAGAGACAAATTTTCTTTAAAATTTCAGTCTGAATTCAAAAATGTAATAATATACCGGGTGTTCTATTTAAAATAGGAATTAGTAACAAAAATAGGAAAAAAACAAAAGAAATCCGTTTTAGAGGTATTCAACTGGAAAATCACCTATCTCCAATCATTACACATTAAAAATTTAATAAAAAAGTAAAGTTTGAAAAAAATCGGTAGAGCCGATCGAAAAAACTGAATAATCACAAGAGTAAACACCCTACTTCCGGTTATGCAATTTTCTTCAAAAGTTTGCTGCCGCATCTAGATAGTACACAACATTTATATATGGTTTCAACGCCATGCCTCTCTTCGTTTTTGAGATATTCTGTTCACAGACAGACACACAGACAGACAGACCAACGAAAGAAAACATGTTTTTTTGGGTTCAGGGGACTCTAAAACGTGAAGATCTGTTGAAAACCCAATTTCGAATTTTTGGGGTGAATCCAATACTTCCTTTATCGTAAAAGGAAGTAAAAACGATCCACATCAAAAACGGCCATTACATAGCTTTTTAAAATAATGGTGAGGCACTAACACCCCATGAAGGAGCTTGGCCTGCAAGGCGGAAGGTTAGAGCTTCCGTATCCTCGCTCTCACACCCGACTGTCGCGTGTCAAATTCATGACACGTGGTGATGTGGTGAGCACCACGCATTAGACAGCCGCATTATTACCCCTTGTTCTTTCGAACGCAGGTTCCCAATTATTTAAAGCGACTGGGTAGGCCGCCCGCCAGGCATCGATCTGGGATTTGAACTCCAGACTTCCGCGCCGCAGTCCGATGCTCTAACCATCTGAGCCACGCTGGCGCTTCATAGCTTTTTATTAATTTAAATAATATACTGTACGATAACTTGCTCTATCTAGTGTCTGATATTGTGTTTCGATTACTTTACTTTTTGTACTACTAAACTGCTAAACCTTTATTAACTAATTATAAATAATATGATTTTTATATGCAACCCCTTAAAATTGAGGGAATTTGAAAAGGGAAAGTATTCTAATGATGTGCTTATTATGCCAACCCTACTTTGCTATTTAATAAAATGAAAACTACTAATTCTGACTGGAAACTGCAAAAAAGTAAAGAATCCTGTAGCAGTTGTGTTTTCATTAATAACAATAAGTTGGAGCCTCTATTTAGCTTAAAAAACTGCCTAATTTTAACAACTATTTCATATTGTCTATTACATAATATTTTATAACTTTAATTTAATATATTCCAGATAAGTTTGAGGCTTTCCCTGTATCTATTGCCCAACAATACAAAAAACAAACTGGTGTGCTTCGCAATGAATGCTCAGGTCAGCAGTTAGAACAGCTTTATTTTGAAAACCTAATTACATTAATTTGAAATTAAACAATAAAGATGTTGACAAATATGTGTACTATTTATTACGCATAAATAACTACATAGTAATTCTTCCTATTTTCACACGGTAACGTTTATAATAGTTTTTTTTTAATTGGCAGTGGAGAACGTCGAAATCGTCATTAAAATACAAGAAATCGGCAGTGAAGTAATCCAATGTTTCATGACTTTTTGTAGATGGCGGGGCGATAGGTAAACGTCAACCGACGTCAACATAACCTACAAAAGTTAGTTGAAATGTAATTACTAGATTTCTTGATTTCAAAAAGTACTGAATTTACCCCTCGGCACTGAAGTCCCTTTGCATCCCTCATGTGGTTTATTTGCCTTGGGCGTCGGCAACTAAATCCACATTCGCGACAGAAAGCTAAACTTCAGTGTCTTGGATTACAAATTACTATTTTCTAATTAATTATTTGGCTTAATTTATGAGATACTCGCCCAGTTGGATGTAACGGTAGGTAATCTAGTGACAGATTTTATTGTTATATTTTAAAATTTTAGATTGAAGCTTGAAGGTAAATTCTAGATACATTAGTCATCGTTTTTCATTTACATTATCGCTGATTACGATAAGATAAAACCACTTAGTTTTAATTACCATCAATACTCATGTCCCATTTTTATGTAGATAGTACCAATCTTGGCAAGTGAATAAAAAGCAATGGACTGAGCCACTCTTAAACGAAAGGCGACCACAGCCCTGGCTAGCTCAAACCCTCGGCATATTATTGGCGTAGATTAGGACTAGGCGGCGGTTCTTTAGATTAAAAAAGTGCATAAAATAATTCAAGAAAAAGCAAGCAGGCGCCAGTCGGTAATTATGACAAAGAAACTACAGAATCCAAAACGCACCTACCTTTCGTGGCTTCTCGCCTAACGACCTTAACTAAAAAACCGAGCAGGTACGTTGGGGGTTGAATAAACAGTAATACCAATAGTAACAGTAACCAGATGCTTTAATAATAGTTAAAAATATATCACGGCAATATCTACAAATTCAACAATTAAACCTAGCGTGCCAACGCACAGGTAGTAAAACGGTCTCGAAATTACGAAGCCAAGGCAAAAATACACAAAGGTTATATAGCGTAAGCCCAAAACAATATATCAGAACTGGGTCGCAAGATGCATCAAGCAAAACAAACTATGTTGGACATGACCAGAAGTTACTAGCAGATAAACTTGCTTAAACAAAAGCTAATTTTTATCGTAAACCGTGCGCTATAAATCCTAAAGGTCTTTTTGTTTAAACGTCGCATTATAAAGTGACAAAACAAGCCAATTACAATTACAAAAGATCCGCTGATAATGCTAGAGAGGGGCTTATGTTCGTTCACTCAAAAAACTACGTTGGATATGTAATCATATGGTCTAGATCCAGCGCAGCGCTCCGCGCACATGAGGCGCTCTTGAAACCATTGCCCGCAGTTCATGAGATTGGGGAATTCGACAACGCTCAATACTAGTTCCTGAATCAAATAGCAATGCGGTCGGCATTCTAACGAAAAAAGAACCTTGTCACGGAGGTGGACAGGACCAAATGGTTTGGACCACATTGAAGGCAGCTCCCCAGGAAGAAAATTGACGCCACTGTGTACAAGAGCGAGCGTGCAGAAAGTGGGCTTCACAATAGACAAAGGCCTAAGGAACAAGTGCAGCTTAAAATTATTGCTGGCACTTAAAATCGGAGGATGTAGACGAAGCTTCCATTGCTTTTTAAAGAAATCTGAAAAGCCTCCACCTGGATGTTCGTAGAATAACCGTCGGCTACGGATCCCATAAAGCCACCAACCGAACTAACACACACCTGTGAAAACGAACTCAGCGGTTGCTGTGCTTATCAGCTGCTAATGTAACCTTAACAAACGAATTCCCCCAAAATGCATCGAGCTATAAAAATTAATTCGACAAAAAGGGTAAGCTTATATGCCACATAACGAGGAATTCGGCTTCTACCCCCGAAATTAAAAAGGGCCGTTCCAATAGCGTATTCTTACCTGGTCATTCTTCTGTAGTCATGTTTAGTGAAAATAACTCGTTTAAAGACAATATCCCGGTACAAGCGAAATTCAGCGCAACCAAACGCTCGAGAAAAACAAAAAACTTAATCAGCTTGTTTTTTTTTACATTAAGAATAAGTCAAATCAGCGTTAATTCGCTATACGTGACTGATTTGTTTATAGTTTAAATTTATCACTATTTTTAATGGTCGAAGCCTCACTATAAATATGATTTACGTTGTAATTGTGCACAATTTTTATTATTAGTCACTGTCACTAGAAGTTAAGTAAACGTCCTGAGGAAGTTTTCGTTTAAGCCGTGTGTGTATATTTCGGCAACCGGTGCCAAAAGTTCTCGCAATAGTACAGTTTATTATGTTGTGAAAATAGGTTTTGGCGTTATTCTTAATATATTCCTCAATTGTCTGGATGCCTGATTCACGATGCAACTGCGACTTTCATAGGTACCAAGGGGCGTTAAAAATGATTCGTAGTATTTTATTTTCATATATTTGCAATTCATTAATGTTCGTCTTAGATGTAGCTCCCCAAACTTGGCTGGCATAAGTCATGATGGGTCGGAGAATTGATTTATATATAAGCAAACCGCATTCTAGTGTAAGCGGAGATTTTTGTATTTATAATAGGGTATACATTGCTAGACGGGCGTATCCCTGGTTTAGATTGTTATTAATGTGTATAGACCAAGTAAGCCGTTTGTCTAAATACACTCCTAAATATTTGATAGCACAGTCAGCAGGATTCCGTTTTACTGTTTGATGATTAATAATTATGTTTTGCGGTAAAGTGGCTTGCCGCATGGTAAATATTTTAGCTTGACATTTGGCTGCGTTGAGATTAATACACCATTTGTTGAACCAGTTGTTAAGGATGTTGATGGTTTCTTGTAGATTTTGTCGTGCTACCAGTATATCGTAGTCCTGGGATATGTGCGCTGTATCCTCAGCGTACATTGCAACCGTGATATTGAGAGATTCTGGTAGATCATGTACGAAAATATTGAAGAGAGTCGGTCCCAGGATAGATCCTTGCGGCACTCCAGCTTTGATGTTTTTCTTAGCTGATAAAGTTGAATTTATCCTAACAGCGAATGAACGGTTTGACAAAAAGGAATCTATTATGCAGAGAAGATATTTCGGTATTCCAACTTTGAGCAGTTTATATAATAAACTGTCTATCCATACGCGGTCAAATGCCTGTGCGATATCCAGAAATACAGCTACTGTATTTTAGACGATCCAGAACTATTTTCTCTAAGATTTTGGCCATTGTAGGAAGACGACTAATGGGCCGGTAATTTGAAGGGTCTTTATGATTTTTGCTGGGTATAGCAAGAGTTGGAGTATTGCCTTGAAATAGTGTTACAATATCAGCTTCCAGCAACCTTTTATTAGGTTGCTTATAGACAGCAATGATGATGACGTTTTCACTGCTTTTTAGATTTAAATTGACAGCAACGACTTCCAGGTTAGTGATTCCAGTTAGTTCGTGATGATGTACAGATAACGAACGATTGATAATTATTGCGACACCACCAGATGCAAAATGTGTTTCACGGTCGTGTCGGTAGACATGATACTCTGGGATTTTAACATTCTCTCCATCTGCTAAATGCGTTTCTGTGACAACTAAAATGTCGATGTTGTGTCTAGCTAAGAATGCTATAATTAGTAATCTTTGTTTACTTAAACGATTGGCGTTAAAATGTGCAATGTTGAGATTTGATAACAGATGGTGGTAGACCAGCTGCATGGGCGTAGGTCGTTACTGGAGTTGTGTATTGGTAGAGGTTGGGCGTTTGTACTGCAGTTGTACGTTGCGGCAGAGATTTATTTTTGTTATAATTAATGTAATAACTGCAACCTCTGTAGTTGGCAGGGTGTTCACCTCCGCAATGAACACACTGTGGTTTTTGTGTCTGTGTTTTGGTACACTTCGAGTAGAGGTGCGAGCCTGTACATTTCACGCATCGAGGGCTAAGATGGCAGTAGTTTTTTGTATGACCCAATCGTTGGCAGTTTGTACATTGTGGAGTATCTCTGCTGGAGCGCCGGGGTTCGATACTTATTATGCAATCAATGTAGTAGTTTGGTGACTTTATAGATTTCTTTAGATCGGTCGTTTTTAGTAAGTTCGAGTGCACAGATAGGTATCGGTTTTTTGTCTTTAAGTAGTCTAGTTACACGAACAACAGAAAATTGTTTGGATATGAGCTTACTCTTGATTTCTTCAATAGATATTGAAATTGGAACGTTTCTTGTAATAACTGATAAGTTAGCGGTCTCAGGGTTGCGGAAGGTAAAGTAAGTAATCTTATCTTTATTGTTGTCGTAGAAATTAGTTATTAGGCGATAATATTCAATGTCAGTCAAATTTACGCGCATTTTTGAACCTTGGTTTGTAAGAGTAAATTCCTTTTTTACTACAGATTTTATATGTGTAATTACTGCTTGGTAGTTGTTGGCATTAAGCAAAAATATTGACTGTATTTTACGACTGGTGATATTTGGAGTTTCTGTCTCTGTACTTTCATTTGTAGGGTCAATATTTGCTGGCAGATAATATTTATTTTGGTTAAGGAGGTCACTGTTATCAAATGAGTATTTCACGTTGCAGTTGTCATCTGCGGGCGATGTGTTTGGTCGTTTGTTGCTGTTGGTTATGTTGTCGTCGTTTGATGTTATGCTGGTCCCCATACCCTCGGATGTGTTTAAATTTTTATAAACTAATGTTGGTTGTTTAAGAGTTGTATGTGACATTGTTATTTTTAATGTGAGAAAGTTTTTAATAGCTGGTGCGACTGGCGTAGCCAAAGGCTAGCCCTGTATTAGTTATTAGTAGTTACTGTTTTATTGCGGATTGAGACGAGATTTTGAGTTAAGTTTAAAAAAGGAGGGATAACCCCGTTCTTATAGATAATATTCACTCACCAGCGTTTGGTTAGAACGTTTACAATACGCGTCTACTGACGAACAATCAGCTTGTAAACATAATATGTATCCACAATAATCCATTAAAGAGGGTGCTCTATAATTTGCGTGATCTATGCATTGCGTTAGTCCCACAACAGAAAAATTCCAACCGAGGAGAAAACAAAAAACGAAAAATATCAACAAAAACGATCAATTTAATAAACTACTAAGGTTACCAATGCAAAAAAAACGAACAATCAAGTCATGTCCGGTAAATGAAAAGTCTCCAATGCGGGTTAGTCAAATCCGGGAAGTCTTATGCCCGAGAACAGTTCCGTCCCACTGACCAATAGAACTCGGGGCGAATACAGAAAAAAAGGAGTTCGTAATCTCACCCAAAGGCTACCTGAAGACGGCAAGCTGCGCGTCAGGGGATCGGCGCACAGCAGAGATACCAATAGGAAAAGAACGAACAAAATATTGCGACAAAAACTGTCAAAAATAATCGATGCAAAATGAAAATTCACTTCACCAAAATCCTCAATTGATGACGATGTCAAAATCCGTATTCGAGTATTAATCCGCTAAGCATGAGATGACTCCGATACTAAATGCCAAAAGAAAACCTGGTAAAATTAAGTCTCCAACAAACGTCAAAGTATTTTCTTCCAAAGAAACTTCATGGGAATAGCATGGCCACTGTCGCCACACGAAACTCGAAAGATTTTAATAAAATTGTTCAAGCAAAACACGGTATAGCTATTGTCAGCACATTTTTCAAATCCTACGAATATGCGACTTTTTGGAGTACGTATTTCTGTTCAAAGATTCTGACCCCGCTTGTATATAATTTTTTTCGGTCATATTTTTACGCTTAATAGTTCATCAAATTGTGTGCAGGCAGCTAACGGTTGATAGTTTTAAGCAGCTGTAACGGCCGCTGTAATTTTCCGTAAGGTACTCGTTTTGGTAGCCTCGCTTATAATTATTTTCTTGGTTTATTTAAAATTCTACCAATTTAGCACACAGCCTTTTTCTAGAAGTTTACCGGCGAGGCCTTGTCCGCTTCGTGATTGGTTGCAGATGATCAGACAGCGCGGCAAACAGGTTCCCCCTACATGCCGCGTCCCGCAGCGCGTCTGGCATGAGCAACGTTGGCTTCAGTTAGTTAGTTGCCGACCGCGACTAAAAGCGTTTTTTAGAGCGTGGCTATTGAAGCCGCCACGCGCCTTAGGGCGTGTGGTTGGCCGGTCGAGAGTGCTTCTGTGCCGTTAGACATGCAGTTGTTGGTAACCCTCTATTCTTATGTCGACCGACGCCCCCGCATTCTCATGTGCCAAGCAGGCATTTTACCACGTCGTTGTTGGATTCATCGCACGTGGGCGTCCATAAGGTCACCGTATCGTTTCCTGTGAAAAGTTTGGGTTATTAACCAGTACAGCTTCAGCGTTGCGGCTTTCTTGCACTCTGAGACGGGTTCCCGACGCTCACGACGCGGCCAGGTGAAGCTCCAATTGAACAAGGTAGTGTGTGTAGCAATGTAAATAATCATATTCGTGCCTTTAGTTAAATATTACCCACCCGTTTTTGGGCTGTATGTAAATAATCATATTCGTGCCTTTAGATAAATATTAGCCACCCGCTTTTGGGCTGTATGTAAATATTCATATTCTCGCAGTAAGTTAGAGGTAAAGCGACCCCAGCTGGGCCTATAGTTGTAGTCCCTTTCTTTTTGTTTTTGTCTCTTATAGTGTACGCTGACAAACGTCGGTGCCTGTCTATATAATTTATAATTAGTCATGTGTTAGTCCAATAGATCGGTTTGCCGTACGTTGTCTTATGGTTTCCCCACGTGCCTGTGCATGCTAATTTTCAGGGTGGATTATTCACTGTGTAAATATTTGCGTGAGATAGAGCCTGGAAGAAGTTCTTTGCCCTGTAACACTATACTTTTTCTTACTCGAGAATCTTTAAGATAAGAAACGACGAAAGAAGATCAAAATCGAAGGTTTTTACGGAAATGAGAAGCTAATACACAACTGTCAGCATCACATGTAACATTAATCAAAACTCTACATCAATACTAAACTTCAAAACTAGTTTGTCAAAGATAAGAACTCAACTGAAACAAAACACACACAATAGGCATCATGTTGGGAACGCCAGTTTGTTACAGGCAAAATTCAACATTACGACATCAACATTTTGTTACAACTAGAACATTTATAATTACGACATAATCGAGAAAATACAAGAATCGTGTGCCCCAACTACGTTACGATGTCCTGTAACTAAGTTTGCCAGCTAACTGATCGGGTTTATTTCGATACTGTTAATTATGGCAACGACCTGTTAATCTGAAAGAAGATGTTTGTTGCTCTATGCGCTACCGACTTTGGGTTAATAATAATACAGCCAAGTCCTATAAAGACGGAAATCTAAAGCCTCCTTTTGAGTTGTCGGCAGTTCTCGCGTGCCACAATTAAATAAGCGTGCAGTTTCATCGAACCTCCCTTATTTGAATGCATTGCAGCTGCTAAACTCCCTTACACAAAAACAGATCATATAATAAAAATAGCATGCAACATCCTAAATGAAATAAAGAGCAGGACTAATTTAATTTAAGCATATTAACTTCGAATATACGCATGTAATTATTCGACATAAACTGAACGATACGAAAGGGATATTACTCTTATTTAATACAGACTGCAAAGATTAATTATTAACGTTAGCAAATACTTATAGCTATTAAGGCAACTAGTGTTTTACAGAGGATTTAAAAATCGAGGTCGATCATGTTAAAATTCGAGCGAAGCGAGAATTTTATGATCGACCGAGATTTTTAAACTGTAAAACACGAGTTGGCTTCAATATTTTTTCTACAGCCGAGGAGTTTGTTAGCTTAAATGCCCTTGGGGCTTTGCCCCTCTCCAAAGCGGCCCTCGGGGCTTCACCCCTCTGCAAGGGGGCCCTCGGGACTCCGCTCCTCTCCAAGGGGGCCTTTGGGGCTCGGCCCCTCTCCAAGGGGGCCCTCGGGGCTCGGCCTCTCTCCAAGGGGGCTCTTGCAGCTCCACCCCTCTCCAAGGGTGCCCTCGGGACTCCGCCCCTCTTCAAGGGGGCCATCGGGCTCCGCCCCTCTCCAAGGGGGCCATCGGGGCGCGGCCCCTCACCAAGAGGGCCCCCAGGGCTCGGTCCCTCTCCAAGGGGGCTCTTGAAGCTCCACCCCTCTCCAACGGGGCCCTCGGGGCTCCGCCCCTCTCCAAAGGGGCCATCGGGCTGCGCCCCTCTCCAATCGGGCACTAGGGGCTCCGCATACAAATCGGTCCGATATAATAACTGTACTTTTAATCTTCACAAATAAGGTTTTATAAACTCTTAAAGTACTCCGTGCTTTAAATGGAATGGCGTGTTTTATAGACAACATAAAGCACGCCGCATATGACCCTTGGAAACAGTTTAAAATCACGGCTGTAGAAAAAATTCTTAATTACTTAATTTAGCGAAATATTCACTTATAATACCATGAGTAGTCACAGTTATGTCGAATATCTTTGCTGTGGTATCACGAATGTCCATTGCGCTTAGATTCGATTAGGACTCGTGCTAGCGCACTCGTCCTAATCCTAAGCGCAATGTATATGAGTAGTGATACCACCGCAAAAATATTCTATTAAACTTTGACTAAGAATGGAATTCGAGGGACTATTCAATAAACCAAACTACTTTTTCAAATTAGTTTTCAGTAAATCTAGCAACAAACTATGCAATTTCTATCGTAACAGAACACTAATATTGACTTTTTCTAATAAAAATCACATTTGTTTAAAATATTCAGAAGTAATACTATAAGTACTTCGATATTATCGGGTTATATTTCGATAATTTGTTGCACAATAATAAAAGAGTGTCAGTTTGACATGTTAAATAGTTCGACCGCGTCAGCGGGAGGATTATTTTGTCAAACTGACACGATTTGTTATTGTCCAGGAAGTATAACGTATAACCTGTTCGAAGTTCGCATTGTATTCGATTTGATTATTTTTTGAGAAAATTTTAATATTAGAAACAAATAAATATTTTATTGGCAGCTCGATTTGTTTGTATTAACCTAGCTGAAAGTCATCTCCATGAAAACAACATCAACTTGACAAACGTTATGTATTGCGTTGCCCAGTAAAGTTACTATAGTATAATCGATTTTGTATAATCGAAATTATACAAGATAACTTAACTAAATCCAGTCTTCTGATTGGTTGAAATCTCTACGAAAAAAATAATCACTTGAATACCTTCTAGGAAGAAATATCCGCTGATATTTTTTTGATTGGTCAAGAAATGTCAAATTGTGGATCTTTATTGGTCACTTTTTTACAGACGACAGGTGAATTGAATAGTCTGATTAATTTTACGGCATTAAACAAATTCCTTAAAAAGGTAGCACTTGTCAAATAAATGACTGTTTCACTGTATATCATAAATTCTTAATATTTACAGTACCTTTAGAAGACTAGAAACTGCTGGCTTGTGTTCAACGAATTGCTTACGCCGGTGTACACCCAGCTATTGGCGGAATGTTGATTAGACGCGGAAAAGAAAGACCTCAACGACCAAAGGGGTTTCCTTTTGCTTAAGATGACGCTCAAAATCCCCACACAGGGCAAATGGAACACGTACAACTTTCGGTAAACGAATTCCTTGCGAATACTGACGAAAAAAGACAGCCTTGATTAAATCCGTTTACTCGTTAATTGGAGGTTGCCGCAATAAAGTAGCGTCCCCCGAATGACTTGAGGCCCCTCGGCACAATAAACACTTTTCCCGACGGAAAAAGGCCGAAACCACTGCACAAACCAAAAACACTGTACAACACAACTAGAAGCTGCCCGTACAACACACAAACCTGATCCGGATGGCGGCAAGCCGCCTCCATGGCTTCAACAGCGTTCGATACTTGCAACTTCTAACTGCTTGAGGGCTGGAATATGAATTCATTCATAAACGAGCTAATCCCAACGAATCCTCAGCTTCGCTTCGACATCTCTCCTACATCCGCAAGCTACGTATTCTTTCGCCATAAGCAAAACGTTGGAACCGTCACATATGCTAAACCCCACGCCCAGATCAGCGTGCACACCACGAGCAAGCTAAAACCTGTCGTTGAAACTGGGACTGTGTGGCGCCAGATGACTAGCGTCAAGCGATGATTAGTTAATTCACAAACTTGATATAGAACGGCCTTTATTATTTAGTAGTCGAAACACTAAGTACTACTTATATAAAGCTGGGCGATAAAACAAAAATTATAAAACAGAGCTTACATCTGCAGGGCCTACAATCCTATGAAGAAAAGCAGATGTCACCAGACATTCCATTAATGAACTAAATTTTGCGAGAAGCACTAAAATTTGAGATTGTCCTAGCAATCCCTCCGCCTTTCAGTCAATGTTATAACATTTTTTTCTTCTAATATATTCGTGATAATTGAGAAATATTACGAGCAGGACGTATAAATACACATGGCTTTCATAAAATTCAAACAGCCGTATATCAACATAAAGAGATACACACTAATAGAAGAAACAAAAAGAATGAAAATGCCATCCAACAAAAAATACCATGGAGCGATAGTATGCACGAGTGTCAAAGACACAACAAACGAGTTTAATTTAGAGCGGGGCGTGAGACAAGGAGACGCTTTGTCAGCAACACTTTTCAGCAATGCACTAGAAGGAGCGATCGGGGCGGAAGGAATAAGACAGACTATTATACAAAGCTCGACACAACGCGTAGCATACGCAGACGCCATAGCAATAGTAGTCAGAAACATACAAAATTGAGGAAGCAGTTTTTCTTCTTATTCTTCTTCTTCGTATACTTCTTGCCAAAAGTGATGCAAGCTTCTTTTAATAACGTTACCCTATCGACTTCTGTTTCGAGTGGTTCTTGTGGCTTACTCTACCGTTAAGCCGGCGATCTCTTTGATTTGATCAACGCATCTTTTTGATGATCGTCCTTTTGGTTTCCTGTATAACCAGTCTCTGTAGGTTATCTAAATTGCGGCGGTGAATATGACCAACGTATTTTGTAATTCGTCCGTGTATTGGGCTAGATAAACGTATGAGAAACAGTAGTACTATTAAGGCTTGGTATTAATAGTGACGGAGTTGTTTTTCACCAAAAATTCAATGTTCGTTTAAAGTCAAATAAAAAGTATTGTGTGGTGATTTATGTTTAATGCTAATTCATTACAATATAAAATAATATATCACATAAGTCGTTGCAGTAGAAACAACACTATAGCATCTAAAAAAGTAACTGCCCAAGAATATTACGCCATGTTTCATTCCGCACTGTCATATAGAATTCTTGCCTTCGTGTATAAGTTATCTGGATGACGTATTCGTGTTCAAAAAAATGGCTGTTCGTAGTATTATGGGTAAAAAAAGAACTGAACATGCTAAACGTTTATTTATTACCCTGAGCATTATTGCTTTGTTCTCTTTAATTGTCTTTCAAACTCTTTGTATGTGAAAGTACATTTAGAAAATTTCTGTATCTACACCGAAAACCATGATTACGAGGCTAGATATAGATCTAACTTAATGTTACCTCGACATAGATTAAAACAGTCCACCAAAATTATGGTGGAAGTTAATCTCGGTTCAAAAAACGTATAACAAATGTATTAAAGTACAACAAACTGTTGATATTCACTTGACGATATTTTTATAATACGTTGGTGTTAATAGTTGTAGAAATTAAATGTCTTCTCATTTATATTATTGTATTTGTATGACGATTCCACAAATTTATATATTTAATGGATAAGAAATTATTATAATTATTATTACAGGAAACAATTTACAAAACAATATAAGACCAGCGGAAGATTGAAAAAATATGGAAAGAATCTATCCTCAGTACTACTTAATCCCTCATAGCCAATTATGCATGAGTCACAACTTTTCATATATGAAAATGTGAGATTCAGAGACTATTAACATGGAGGATTTGTAAAGCCGAAGCACATAATCTTGCAGGGTAGTTCCAGGGTAAGTGCTGGATTGTAAGATAAGATCGTTTTTGAGAAAGCTGGAGAAGTGTCAAAGTAATAACAAAAGGCAGTTTAAAAATCTTCTATATCCATAAATTGCATTCTTACTTCAGTGCCACCAAACACACAAAAACCTCGAGTAGAGAGGCTGACCCTAGCTCGGTTTCACAAGTACATTCAGTAGGAAAATTATAAACATTCGTAAACGCGGGAAATTTACAATTTTATTTTAAAAATCATCGATTTTTTACATATTACGGTGTTAAAGTTACTAAACCACTACCTATCAAATAAATGCATTGTTACAGAAGTAATAGTAAATAAAATAACCGATAATGCAATACAAATTTTTATAATAATAAATATTGCAACAGTACTAACAGATTATACAAAATAAATAGTTTATTGGATTACCCAATTATCAATTATTCTAAACGTTAATGTTAAATAGCACGACATATTTATCAGGGAAGTTGATTGGTTAGTTGCTACGGCTGCTAATTTTATATCTTGTACTACAGGAAATATCCACGTTTCAGAAATCTTCTGTTCATCAAAAACTATATAGTATTTGCAATTATACTTCTTGCTTCTGAATGCACGAGTTTGCTTCATTTACAGCTCATTGTAATTCTACATAAAAAGTTAAACCTAAAGTAAAATTTTTGAAAAAATGGAATACAATTTGAGGTTATAAAACCGAATCGCACGAAATTGAACGACACCGAGGTAAACAATAACAAAAATAATTATCAAAGAAGAGCAATAGTAACAATAATAGCATTCATTAACAAAGAACAATAAAACTGATTTGCAGCAGCCCTCTAAAATCTTGACATTAGACATTTCTATAGGATAGCAATAGAGTACCTAGATAAAAATTTTGACATAAAGCTTTTTTCTATGATCGTGTCAAAATTACAGCTTTTTGCACAGTTTCTAATGTCAAAAGTGACGTTTGTAGCGCTCGAATTACCTTTTTTGCATGTTGCCATTGGTGGCGTGTTTCAATACTAACTAAAACACGCCTTGCGCTTTGAATATCAACATAACCTAGAATATCTAACACAATGTGACGGAAAAAGTGTCACCGAACTAATTTTTTATATTTCTGTTACGATCGTAGAAAAAGTAGCGTATGATACACGTGTATAAGTGCCATTCAAGCACTAGTAACGTTTAGGGTTGCCAACACTGTCACTTTGGCCCGAAGACTTCGGATTTGGCAATCATTCTTCGGGTTTCGAGTTTTCAATAAAATCCTTTGGGTTAACTAAATGTTCATGCAGATATTGCAAAAATTTTTACTCCTATTTAAAAGCTCCAGAGCAGGTCATTGGTAAAAAGTGGCGGGAGACAAAAAATACAATTTTAGAAAATATTTTAAATTTTTTTCTGAAAAAGGTAGTTTTGTAATAGTTTACATAACTTCCAAGATAGATTCTTAAGCCAAATTGTATTTCCTACGTTCTATTATTAGAGCTACTATTGTATTTTATGTAAGCAAATGTTCACAAAGTTGGTCCTGCGGTGGATGTGATTATTATAATTTTAGTTTTCGCGAGTGCAGCAAAAAACACGCTGTACCTACACGGGATATGAGGATCTTCAACTCATGCAAATTTAATAAAGAAGACGGCATTCGCACGCAGCCGCTTCTGAGAGCTGCATGGGTTTGTTCGACACGAAAGTATAGTACGTGAATTTGCCCAGGGCAATATAAGTTAAATTTAAGCGGTCTGAAAGAGTATGGCAGCCAGCGTTTACCGCAGGGTTAAAGTGCAGCGAACCAGCGTTTATAAATTCCGAAAACGATTTTCCGAGTGTACATGCAAGTACACACATTGTGCTATATTTAATGGCTCATTTGAAGCGTTAATTTTGCTAGGCGCCAACTCAACTGTT
The DNA here is from genome assembly GCA_940337035.1 of Agriotes lineatus. Classification (NCBI taxonomy): domain Eukaryota; kingdom Metazoa; phylum Arthropoda; class Insecta; order Coleoptera; family Elateridae; genus Agriotes; species Agriotes lineatus. The sequence goes on from CALNHX010001301.1 coordinate 207,717, forward strand.
CTTTCGAGACCTACATGCAATCGGGGGTTTCCAGCATCATGTCCGCCAGGAGCGAGTAATGCAATCGAAGTGTGTCGTTTCCAAGGGTATGCAGTAGCCAGTTCCAGGTGAAATGTTTTAGGTTGGCGTGATAAGGTTGTGTTTAAGTTCAAGCTTTTGCAAACGCTGAGGAATAAATTTTATTAGACAATAATGTGTGTGTAGCTCGCACTTCAATTTAAAAAAAGCCGGAGTCAAATAAGTATCGGCTTCAGGCAATTTTAACGTTATTTTTGATGATGTTTAATGTTGTTTAAGTTTGCAACATGCCTACAAGTATCTTCAAGGTCGTTTAAAATTTAATTATATTTTTTTTATTTATTTTGTGTTTGTGTGTTTTCTTTGTGCTTTTATGTGTTTATTTGTCTTTGACGTCAATAAATAATATAAACAAATCGAATTTTCTTGTATATTGTTTTAAGTTAAGTTTCAGTCCGATCAGCACTACTAGGGGAACCAGACTCCTGTTTTGGCCGATAATGATCTTTCATAAGCTACACTAACTGTGATATTAAGATGGTTTAATGTTAGCTGAGCTAGCTAAGGGATAAAAAGGGTAAATAACTATTTAAATATTAAGAAGTGCGAGACGTCTTGTACAAATTTAATGTGTAAAAAATCCGTATTTCATACGCTACTTAAAAAGTATAAATTTATTTTTGGAATGATACATTTATAAATTAAGAAACCATATCATATTAATCTTTTTATTAATTTTATCCCCTACTCCCCCCCCCCATATTTTCTTTGGGTTAGCATCAACTTGGTAACCCTAGTAACGTTAAAAGCACTCCGCTTCACGTCGTGCTCTTAAACTCGTCGCACGTGCTTTAAAGACGAACTTATACACCGCTCTCATAATATAATATCTGGAGAGTAGTGGCACTATATTGAATGGCAACGTGTATTATGGACAAATTGCAAACATTTACGTTGCTATTTTCCAGAAATCGGGTGTCTAATAGTAAAAATATCAAAATTACATTTTTAGATTAGACTAGGATGGCACTACATTGGCGTACTTTACAATTTGAAACATAACATTTGACAACCATTTTGGTTGTTGGCTCTACGCCTCTGATAAATTTGAAGTTAACGTCAAAATATCGGCTGCCAACATGATAAAATGTAAGTTACTAAATTTTGCGCCTTCCTCTTATCAAAACTTAAACAACAGATATCTAGGTCCTCTAGATAGCAGCAATAGCGAAGTGACGTTTGTGTTTTTTCGTGTTACGGCAAGCATGCCTTTTATTGGTTCCTCTTACTTGAATTTTAGATTTAGGTCACACATTTTCTGCGGTTTTTGTATGCTTGGTGCCTGGTGTTACTGTACTTTATGATATTTGAGATACTTAAACTTAGATATTTATAAATAAGACTTTGATGTTTTTATTCACACTAATTTTATTTGAAGTTTGAATGTTATAAAATACAAAATATATGAAACAGTAACGTAGCCAAGACTTGAGAGGGGGGGGTGGGGACTCATCCCTAGACTTTTTTCAGCGGTGGCCATCTAAATGCTAAAAATGGGGGAGAGCCTGTGAATGTTTTTTGGGGTATATTAAACTTATTATAAAGAAGTGAAATTCATTTTATTTACTGCATTTTTCTAATCAGAAATTTATTGATACAAAGTATAGATAAGGTACCATTCATTGTATGCAAAAGTATCTGCGACAGTTTGTGTTTCCCTTTGTAAACATGGCAATATATAGTATGAGCAAAAAGAAAGTTCATCAAGGGCCCCTTTGGAATTTGAGTTAAGTGTGTTATAACATCATTTGACATTTGTTACGAAGTGAAGTGAAAATTTTCTTCTTCATCATCATCTTCTTCTTCTTCTTCTTCTGCAGGGTTTGAAAGTATTTCCGTTTCATTTTTTAAGAGAAGTCTTGATTACGTTGCAATATTAGCCCCTGTCTATAAAATGTCAGTGACAAGGATCGCCATCGAATATACAGTGACCGCCAAAAACTTGGCATCATATAGAAACATTTTAAAAAAAAATACATTAATTTGTGCTTGTCTAAAAACCTATTTAGCCCCTATAATACATACCAAGTAATTTTTACTTATTTAGAAAATGGTGTTTTTCGAAATTGTCAAAATACAAAAATTGCTATTTTTCAAAAATTGAGTAAGAGTTTTAGCTAACTGAACACTCTCAAGACCAGAAATCACATATTTTTCTTTACCTTTAGCTAAAATTAATTTTTTAAATTTTTAAAATTTCACATAAGTACGAAGACATTTTTTTTTATTTGAAGACTGTAAAGATTTATAATTGTTAGAAATAATATAAAATGTTAATTACTCCTTCTAATTATTAAGAATAAACAACTTGTAAAAAAATGGAACAAATTTAATTTGGAGTCATTAAAGTATCTAAAAATTAGCCCTATTTTATTATAAAAATGTTTGAATTAATAAAAGCGTAATACTAAAATTTTGGTGGTGTAAGATATATGAAGAATAACAGATATAAAATTAAAGATGTTTGCAAGTATGTGGTTTAAAATAATCAAGCAGAATTAATTTATAAAGGCGAATAACTGGAGAAAAATGTGAAGTCAAGTTTATTGGAAAAATACATTTAAACGTCAAACATTAATTGAATTGGATTGCATCGGACTGTTTAGTAATAAGGCGGAGTTCCAGAGGGGCACCATCAGTTAAGAGGGCGCGTTCCATGAAGTTTGGTAGCGACGGTGAAGGAGGTTTGGTGCAGTAGTAAAGGAAGTCAGCATCTGCAGATTTAGTCGGTTGGCTACATTCTGTGGGAAGGTTAGAGTTACTGATTTGGGACAGTTGGAGAGATCTTGTATATAGGAGGGACTTTTCATTGTTGGAAGCTACGTCAGTGATTGGAGCAGTATGCAGAGAGGAGCTTGTATCAGTAGGCAGAGAAGAGCGGTTGGTTTGCATCCTAAACATTGTGGAGATCAATTGAGACGTAATTACCAGAAAAGGCAAATAAAAGACTATAAAAGTAAATTAGTTATCAAAGAATTACTTACTGTATTTTCTAATATTGTGGTGTAATAGGAAAGTAGTCTAGGGTTTGTTATTTGAATTCCAAATCTGTTTTTTGACATTTGGTTGACATAAGTATTGACTTATTCATGTGATATTTAAAATATTAGAAAATCAATCTTTCAGAAAGCAAGTAACTAGATAAAAGAATCCACCCCTGTTGAGTTTTTTAGGAGCTATTGATAATAGTCATTATTGACATTAAAATACATAATAGGGCAATTTGTAATTAAAAAACCTAATCAATATCAATAATTGAAGGTTCAGCACATATTAAAGGCACAGCAACCTGTAGCCAGTGCAATATATTGAATAAAACGTTCGATTGTACTAGTGTGTGATTCTAGTGCCTTCTCCGTCAGAGAATGGTGCTATTTTACTTGTTGTAATTTTTATTTGTTAAATTTGATGTAATAACCAGTACAACGATCTTTATAACGTAGTTTACTGGCTACTGAATTAATTTTCTTCTCCAATGTGGTGTTCTTTGTGAATTTGTATTACTACCTAGCCTTCATTTTGACCTGAAGATGAAGGCAGTCTGGTTTCGAAACATGTCGCCTTGTTAATAAATGTACGTGGAGCAGACTACTGTGTTTTATTGCTTCTTATCAAGACACCTCCACTATTAGCATTATGAATCACCTCCCTGCTAGTGTGTGAGATGCATACATATTATTAACTCAAGAAAATCAACCAAACTTTTTAATTCATAACTAATGCAGCATACATTCCACACTTATACAATAAATACCTATTATTAATTTGCCATTAGCTATACATTTTTAATTATAATGTTCTATACCTTTTCAACTTCAAATTGGGACTAATCAATTTCAAAATGGGAATAAACAATTTCAAAATGAAATAGACAATTTCAATTTGAAAATAAACAACTTCAAATTGGGACTAATCAACTTCAAATTGAGAAAAGCTTTTTGTTGACGACAGTCTTTGGAAAAGGACAATTACATGGTTTTGACAGGACTTAACTAATTATTGTTAGTTGTTGCTGTTGTTCGGTCCTGTCACAACCATGTAATTGTCATTTTCCAGAGACTACATTAACAAAAAGCTTTTCTCAATTTGAAGTTGATTAGTCCCAATTTGAAGTTGTTTATCCTCAAATTGAAATTGTTTATTTCATTTTGAAATTGTTTCTTTCCATTTTTAAATTGAATAGTCCCAATTTGAAGTTGAAAAGGTATAGTTTTGCAATTAGTATTCTTTGAGGAACGAACTCCTTTCACACCTCTATCTGTTAAGTGTACGCAATGTAAGCCAAACTTGTACAGTGTACGATCGTAGATGTTAATTTCATCACTGTTTGGATATGGTACAGATTTTCTCCAAGTTGTTCTTGTACACTCGTCATAATTCTTAAAACAAGTCTCACACAGATGAAAATATTATAAAGTGAAACATCAACCTAAAAAAATGTTTGGATTGGGAAAATTCAGCAGCTACAGGTTAAAAAACATTAGTTTTTAATAACTGTTAAAATTATGTTAATAGTTTAACATTTTGCTACACGAGGTAGCTTCCTCAGAAGATTACATAGTTTTCTTTAAATGTTCTAAGTTACATTTTGAGGTTACAAAAAAAACACAATCCCCAAACGTATATCATCATCATCATATAGCCTAGTTTGTCCACTGCTCAACATAGGCCTCCCTAAGGCATTTCCTATCCTAAGCTGTTGCTATCCATTAGTGCTAATTTTTTTTATGTCGTCGGTCCATCTAGTTGGCTGTCGGCCTCGGTTTCGTTTATTCGCTCTTGGTCGCCATTCCAAAATTTTTCTAGTCCGTTGATTCTCGCGATGTGTCATGCCCATCTCCACTTTGCCCTTGCTATTCGTTCCGGAACATCATCCACACCTGTTCTCCTACGAATGTCCTCATTCCGCACTCTATCTCTGAGATTTATATCAAGCATCGAGCGTTTTATTTTGCGGTGTGTTCTTTTAGTTTACATGCCGATGTTTTGGTTAGGGTTAAGGTCTCTGCACCATAAGTGAGGACAGGTAGGACACTTATGTTGATAGTTTTCATTTTCAACGTGACTGGAACATCATTTTTGAAGACATCGCGAAGTTTGCCATATGCCGCCCATCCCAATGATATTCTTCTGGATATTTCCGCTGTGTGGTTGTCTACCAATCCTCACCTCGTAGCCTATATACCGCTGTAACCCCAGTCGAGCAACCATAAGAAAACTTTTCCGAGTTACCCGAGTACCACTGTATACTCTAACCAAACTTGCAGCGATTCCCTACAGCCGCTGCATTGCAGCTCAAGCAAACGTGTCAAATCTATCCGAGATCACTGTAAATACGTAAATGCGTCGACAAATTCACAAACGACGAAGAATAGAGTCCGGCCAAATCCCCCACTCGCCGGCATAAAGTAGCTTCCCGGGATATGCCCCTAAAGTTAAGGGAAGTGTTTGAAACTCACGTAAGACTGTAACCACGGGTCAGATCACAATAATAAACAACGCCTACAAGTCCCTATAACCCTTAGAATTTAGTATAAACCGTAATCGTCATTTGTTTACACAGTTGCTTCGAGATTGTAAGGTCACTATATCAATATTGATATAGTGACCTTACGAGATTGTCTCTACGAGATTGTAAGGTCACTACTTACGAGATTGGCCCCGACCACGCCACCTATCGACAACAGCGGAAACTCTGTCATCCTCCAGGCAGTCGCGTCGCCTGCATTAAATAAGGTAAAAAAAGATTGAAGGTCAAGGGGAGTTATAGGATGGGTGAGAAGAAGGAGAGGTAGAGAATGGAACAAAGACCAAGATAGGCGGAGAAATACTGACCCAGCATTTTCCTCAGAGAAGGTATAATCCGTTCACGACCCTTTTGGGAAAGAGATGGCTATGATTTTTTCTTTTCATGTTGGACTAACTGATTCGGTGATGTAGGGGATACAACTTTTCTTTTCTGTCAGTGTCAGTTCGACATTTTCTTGCCACCACATTGCCAGATTTATTATTTTAATATTCATATGAAAATAAATGATTTATCAAGTGTGTAAAAATAATTTTAATTTCCGTCAAAGGAAAAGTCAAAATGCCGAAAATAATTTTGCTACAACAAAAAATGTCGATTAAGCGATGCTATTTCCAATTCAAAAAGGACAGGCCAGATTTTAAAGAACACGAGTTGATGTCGAGACTAGAGACTATATTTGCTGTACGTTAAAATGATGCACTATTTTTACATACTTGTAATAACGTAATGTTAAATCCATGGTTCAAAGAAGGTCAACAGAGATGAAAATAGAATAGTACGCAAGTATAAGAAGGATAAACTGATAACTCGAACTCATTGGTAATGCGCAATGGCGTATAGCTTTAATGGTTTGCGTAATGGCCGATTTCAGCAGAATAGCTGGCCGCAGATGACTCAGTATTTTGTTGTTTTTGAATTAATTTGTGCTGTTGTGAATTTGGTTGTTGTGCTTTGCATAGTGGTTACGAAAAAAATTACAAATTGCAAAAATGTATTACTATATTTGTAAAATACAAAACCCAGAAGTTATTCATCACATAAAGTAATTTGCGCCGCTTACGACGTTCAAATTTACCGCGCTCCTGCGCACAAGCTCTTATTACCAATTGTATATCTGTCCTTGTCAATCTTCTTTGAAGCACCTGCCATGCCGTATGCTCGTTCCAGTCTTATATGTTCGAAGGTCCACGAGTTAATAATGTCGAGATTCGAGAATATATTTGCTGTAAGTTAAAATAATGCATTATGGTTATTATAATTTGATTTTTTTTCTAGGTGAGCCGAAACACTTTAGAAGCGGTTATAAAAACAAAAAGTGAAAATTTACAAACAGCATTCTCTGGCAAACGCAACAAAACTGATGTTTTTACAAATTTCATGTTCCGAAAAGACCTGCAACGACTAATTTGGCAATACAATGAAAAAAACGAATATTTTACTTTGGACAAGCTTTTGGCTGATTCGCGAGAACAATTGGAATTTAAAGGGGGGCGTACAACGTTATACAAAATTATAAATTCAATGGGTTACAAACACAGGGAGGTAAACGGTCGCAAAATTTTATGTGAACAAAAGCATGTTGTTGCAGCAAAAATAACTTTTTTGAGAAAATTTTTACAACTTCGAAATTCTAGTGAAAATTTAACATTCGTGTATCTTGACGAAACCTGGATCTACCAAAATGGTTCGTCAATCCGTCGCTGGATACACGAATCAGATTTAAAAAGTAATGCTATCAAAATTAAAAGTGAAGGATCGATATTTACAGTTTTACATGCGGGATGTCATTTAGGGTTTGTAGAAGGGTGTGGCTTCTTACTAAATTCAGAAAATAACGATAGAGATTATCATAAGACAATGGACGGGAAACTTTTTCAAAATTGGGTGGTTAAACAACTTATTCCTCCTTTGGCTAGTTTGAAACAAAAATGTGTGGTGGTCATGGACAATGCACCTTATCATTCAGTGCAGTTGGACAAACCACCCACATTTTCTAGTAGAAGGGGCCAAATGCAAGAATGATTGCGTAATCACAGTATTGAATTCGATCAAAAATTTACGAAGAAACAACTTTGGAATTTAATACAACCTTTTCGGACTAATCGACAACGGCGATATTTGGTAGACGAGACATTGCGGGAACATGGACATGAGGTTCTTAGATTACCCCCATACCATTGTCAATATAATCCTATTGAAATGGCATGGGGGTTTTGTAAATCCTATTATAACAAGCACATCAATTCTCAACCTTCATCCAAGGGTAAGGTTGAGACTTTATGGCTTGAGTCCATTTCCAAATGTACTCCAGAAATGTGGCAAGATTTGTGTAGACATTGCGAAAAACTTATTTTGGATGATTGGAGAAAACACATGGGAAATTTATCGTATGAGAACATACCTCCCTTTATTATTTCGCTAGGTGAATCTGATTCAGAATCAGAGGACGATAATGATGATAAAGATTTTCATGGCGAAATAATGGAGGATGAGTGACTAGCAGGTATTTAGGCAAAATTTTAAGTGGTTATATGAAATCATACCTTAGATATTATTCAGAGGATGCTTTTTTAAACAGTTTAACCAAAATTAGTAAGGAATATGATTATATGATGCAAGAGTATTAAGATATCAAGGGAGCATTTGTTTTAGTGCTGGTTTAGATTATTGTAATTTTTTGATCAACTTTATCATCATTGTTATGTGGAGGCAGTGTAAAATTATCTCTGATCTTCTGAACAAACTTGGATATAATGCCATAAGGAGGATATTCTATATCCGACTATTCCTTCTGTGTCTAAACATGTTCTTCATTGTCTAAATCTATCTACTTCTACATCGTCAGCATCAGCAGAGGTTTATCCATCAGATGCGGAAACTGAAGACCAGGATTTATTCATGCCCGAATGTTGCGATGACCCACAGAAATTTACACAAAGTGAATTAAACGACTTGGTTCGAGATTTAAATTTACCAAAGGATGCAGCACAAGTTCTGAGATCGAGACTCAAAGAAAAAAATGTACTTGCTGCGGGAGTGCCTTTCTCTTATCACAGAAGTCGAGAACAAGAATTGGCGAAATATAGTTCACATGAAGAATCACTTGTCTTTTGTAAAGATATTCCTGGACTTGTTTTGAATTTATTATCTGTTGTTCACAACCCATCCCAGTGGAGGTTGTTTATTGATTCAAGTAAAAGAAGCCTAAAAGGAGTTCTTTTGCACAATGGCAACACTTTTGCTTCTGTGCCAATTTCTCATTCGATCCATTTCAAAGAAACCTACGAAGACTTAGAATTTCTTCTTAACAAAATAAACTATAAGTACAATTGGCAAATATGTGGAGACTTGAAATGTTTGAGCACGATATTGGGACAATAAGGAGGTTTTACAAAAATGCCATGCTTTATATGTAAATGGGACAGCAGGGCAGGAAGTCAACATTGGATTGTAAAAGAATGGCCTAGGAGGACAAATTAATTCCAGGACGCAAATATATACTGCGTCCCACCTGTGAATCCTGAAAAAGTTCTTTGACCACCGTTGCACATAAAATTGGGTTTGATGAAGCAGTCTGTAAAAGGTTTAGATAGGAACGGTGAATGTTTTCAATATCTCGTTTCTAAATTCCCACATTTATCAGACGCAAAAATTAAGTAAGGTATTTTTGTGATATAAGGCGTTTACTTAAAGATGAGACATTTGACGAAATCATGACTACAGTTGAAAAAGAGGCATGGTTTTCGTTCAAAAATGTGTTACACATTTTTTTAGAGAATCATAAGGACCCTAATTATGTCGAAATTTCAAGCTGTAGGTTGCAATTAGAGTTTGAAAGTTCCTTTCCTGCACTCTCACCTTGACTATTTTTCAGAAAATATTGGTGACGAAAGCGAGGAGCAAGAGGAGAGGTTCCACCAAGATCTAAAAGACATGGAACAACGGTACCAGGGACGGTGGAATGTAAGCATGATGGCGGATTACTGCTGGTGCTTCAAAAGAGACTGTGGACCTGATATTCAGCGAAACAAAAAGGCAACAAAGCGTTCATTTAAAGGAAAAATAAGCCATTCTATTAAATTTGTTATGATAGCATAAAGAATTAAATATTTTTCTATTTGCTTTTCTTTATTGTATCTTTTAATATAACGTCGTAATGTCATAATGCAAGTTTGGAAAAACATATAATTGTCATTATTTGTTTTTACGATTGTAAGAAAATGTGATGTGATAGAGAAAGACTGCTTTCCATTTTGAAATTAGTACAACAAACTTCTTTTAGCCACGTTAATTTCGGTCAAACACCAGTAAAAAGAATCTTTTTGTAGACCTGTGTAATTTACTACCTACCTACTTACTACTATTTTAGTGTTGAAATGTTATGTGGCAGATGTGAAAATCAACATGAAGTAAAATCAGCAAGCCATCCATTTCACAAGATATTTACAATTTTCACATGTTAATTTTTATAAGACCAATATTGCTCAATTGCTGTACTAAATTTATTTGGCATCAACTTGTGGCGTCTTTAACCTTCCACACCAGCAAGCAAGCAAGCATGTAAAATAAAGTGGGATATTCATAGCATGTATACAGTTCTTATCCAAATTGAAATAAACATTAATATTGAATGCTTTCCTTATGCATTCGTTCTCATTTTCGCTTCTGTCGTCAATTGTCAAATCATTTCAATTTTTCATTCTTAATTTAAACAGAGATCCGACAACAATGTACCTATTCAAAAAATATAACCTTAAACTGAAAACAACCTAACCTAACACAAAAAGTCTCAATTTCCATTAGGGAGTTTAGTTGCCACATAGGTACTGCCAACAAAATTACTAGATGGTCATAGCCTCACCTGACCCAAAAAGATCGTGAACGGATTATACAGTTCCGTGCTTTCACATCTCGATTTTGAAGGCGTTAAGATGTCTCTCATATCAGCCCTAATTCGAGCTATGGGGTAAGTCAGACGGTCATTTATATCCACTCGCTTACTTTGGCGGCCGTTCTTATATTTGTGGAAATGTTAGCTGTTTTATCCATTCTATTACGCGACTCCTTCACCGTGGTTTTTAGCTTCACTTCCCGAAGATACGTGTACCTTACCCTTGCCTTGGCGCTGTGTGCACTGGTGATACGATTAAAATGAATAGATTTGCACTCGACAGGAGCTGTTCAAGCCTTATTTATCGTTATTCATTATTTTGTTCGTTTCAGTTTATTTATATTTATTCTTTGCCTGTTAGTATGCAACTATTTGCTTGTGTAGGTACGTTTAGTGTGTGGTAACGACTATCAGGTGGTAGCGTGGTAGCCGGAAAACGTACAATTTTTAAAATTCCTGTGTAGTCACAGGGAATCTAACCCTCTTATTTGTATTTTCCAAAATTGTCATTGAACTGTCGTAATTTTTTAAAGCTTTCAATATTCCCGGTATATGAAAGTATACAAGAACTAACTGTCTAAGAACTAAAGCAATAATTTAAACAAACACCTTAGAAACTCACTCTAAGTTTCCCTATCCCTTATTTAGAATTGAGGCAGCTGATTCTTTTCCTTGGGTGGTGTTTTTGAGATTTTACGTGGTCTCGGAAATCAAAAAATTGCATCATCGCCAAAACGCTGCTTTGAACAACTATATTAACTAACACAGATCGAAACTACAATAGAATAATAACTGTTTAAGTGCCACCAAATGGATAAATGACAAGAATTTCATGGTATACTATATTAACTACATATAACGATGATCTCTTAACAAGTACCAGTTAATGAGCCCTTCATGGTTAACTATGGACTCTTAGGAAACTATATGGACATAAACTAGAAAACATAGAAACTCAGTAATTTATGAAGCACTTGGGATAGCAGAAGTGCGAACAAAAGTAGATCTGTTGGACAACGGAAACGGAGGACCTAGTTAAAGAAAAGATGCAAGCGTATAATAAGTAGCTGTAAAACTGAAAGAAAGAAGATTAGTCAGCATATAAAGAGCTGCAACGAAAAAATTAAAGGAAAGTGAGAGGCAATAAAAATAAGTCTTGGGAAAGGAAATGTACATACACAATACATAAATGCTTTGATAGACGAATCAACAGAGATTCAACAGAAATGTGCAAAGAAACTACGAAATATTGCTTACAGAAACTGTAGAACAATTTTTATCTAAAGAGAATGAAAAACTATTCAACCGATCACCCGATTTGGAAATTTCATAAAAAAAGCAGGAGATAATATCAGGATCCAGAAGGAATAAGAACAGAGCTGGTGAAATATGGAAGGAATTCAAAATGGAAATATCTTTAATATATAAAAAGGATTAAGCAAATACACAAATAATTATAGATGTACAAATGTAACGAGTACGTTAAGTAGGAAATACGGAAAAATACTTAAGAATTAGTTACAAGATATGGTACATATAAGTGAGGAATCGAGTGGTTTAACATCGGGACAATCATGCTTGGATAATATCAATTGGTTGCTTGAATGAAATATAGTGAGATAAGAAGATCTCACAGAATGTTAAGAAAAATGGTGTAAAGTCTGTGATGTGTAATGGTAGCGAAGTTTGGATACTAACAGTAAAAGTTATAAGCTACCAGGATGGACTACTTGAGGAGAAGTACCACGACTGCAGAACGTTCGAAATGACGATATTCAAACAAGACTGAATAAGGAGAACTTAGTAATACACAGAATTGAAGAAAGAGATTTTAAATGGTTTGGGCACATTATTCTAATGAATGAAGGAAGATGGTCACGAAAATTATTTAGATGCACACCAACAGATGGGACTAAGCGATGATGGTCTAGAAGATCATGGAGTGAGGGTACAAGGAATAGTTCTAGAAAGCGAGAATTAGCAGAAGAGGATGCATATGATAGAAGCAGATGGAGAATAGGTATGTGAAGACGGCTACTAACTGTTTAACACAAAATACTGTGTGGTGTTTTTGACATTTTGTGTCCACATGTGGCTAGAATTATATTTTTAGGGATATAAAGTGTAACAAAACTTATCAACTTATATTCAAATCTAGATTACAAAACTTAAATTTATAAAGTTGAAAGAGTGTGGTATTATACATTTTCAGGACATTAATTTCCAAAAAAATTGAAGAGTAGTGCCCTAACTAGCTGAGCTTTTAAAAAAATAGAAAACATTCATTAGTACTCATGAAAAACACAATATCTGTTTTCTATTTTGAAATGATAGTGTTTATAGTCTATTAATTGGAAAGACAACGATTTTTCTAATCCTACTTCTACTTTCTGGTAGTCAGTTTGTCGGTAGGTACCATTCTCTTTCTGTTCCAATCAATGTTTGTCTCGCCTTACATTTTATAAATCTCACTATTGTACCAGTTCTTCTAATTTCCGTCTAATAATATACTGGTATTACGTACTGAGGTAGAAAATATTTTATTACTCACAACTATCCATATATGTAATAAGGACTATTAAAAAGTTGGAAAATAAGCCATTGCCAAGTTCACTTCCCAAGCGGTCGGAAAAGTGGTTGCCATAACGGCGGTTGGAAAGTAACCATTTCCCGACCGCCGTCATAGCAACGGATTTTCGCAACATTGTATTATTATTAGCTTAACATCAGTTTTGAAGAACTGTCAAATTCATTTTTGCAATTGTTGTTTAGAATAAAGTGGTTGTGAATAAAATGCTATACTGTTATATTTAGTGATAGCTCCACATTTGAACTAGTCATATAATTTATGTAGTGACTATTTTACTTTGAGCTTGCCCTTAATTAAAGCAATGCACCATATTAGAAACCTAAAATTACTTTCAAATCAATTATTTCAATTCAGGGTGGTTCGCCAAATCTAGATCTCTATTAGTTGAAGTTTAAATTTTTATTTTAATTCTTGACTATTTAATGACACCAAATGTCAACTTAACTTCTACATTTACTCAAACCAGGTATTGATAAATCTATTTTTACATTGACATAACTATCAATTAACTCACCAAAGTAAGTACTGTTTTGTATTTTACTCTTTCTTTTATTGTTCGTTATTCAAAATGCTTTGATATTAATTATTAACACAAACCTTATCACTTCTTCAGCTCACACTGCCAATATTTAAATACCACTGCTCCTAGCCTCAAGAGATCCCGATGTTCACCTTATGCAACACCTACCAACTCCAAACGTCCGCAGAATCCGGTATCGCTCCCCTCATCAAACGTCACCTTCACGCCAATAGACTCCTGCTAAGTTTCAGCTTTATAAATGATTCTGATCTTATTTTTTTTATTCCTTAGATAGTCCTCTGCACTCAGCAACCCCCACAGAAGCTGTCCAACTCCAGCTGGCACTCCTACTAACCTCCTTCTAGACCAGTGGTTCCCAAACTTATTTAGCCTACCGCCCCCTTTTCAGAAAAAAAATTATTCAGCGCCCCCTGGAAATCTACATTCTTTAAGCGAACAATCAGAAAGATATTGTAGTGGTAGCTTCTTGAGACTGATAATTATCTATAAGAGTATTTCTAGGTAGGAAATTATTTTTAAAGAATAAATTAATTAGCAATTAAAAAGTACAGGGAAGGATTTATACATTAAAAGTACAACATAAATATTTGAGAATTGTTTAATGAATGATACATTAGATGCAGTTACTGTTAAATTGCGAATAGTTTATTAAAAAGGTTCGAGCATATAAGTTGATTTAGTTGGGATAGTTGTTTGGTAACATCAGAGCTTAGATTTTAATTTGTAGGTATTAACTGACAATCGGAATAACTAAAGTGAAAGCCAAACTCAAATGATTATCTGAAAAAGTCAATTATTAAATGTTATAATAAAATATACCATATAAAAACTTTGTGTAAATTATTATTGCTAGAGGAAATGATATTTTTAAAATAAACAAATTTTTTCTGAATTTGTAACCTGTATTTTGAGTAAAAGCAAATTTGACTGATAAACGCCCTTTATTATAATGGTATTTACTTTTTGGATGGTGTATTAAAGGGTGTGATAAAGTAAAATTAAAGAAACGGAGAATAAACAGACTGAATAAATAAAGTAATAAATGGTATGAAGAAGAATAAGAACATTTAATAATGGTAAATAGGATTCATGGAATAAATAAATCTGTAACTTGCATTTTGTGTCTTTATTTAAAAAATAATGTTACACTATGTTACACAACACTACGAATGGTTTTTCTAAATCTTCTTATATTTTTTCCTTCTTTAAGCTTTCACCGCCCTCTTATTTTTATTCACCGCCCTCCAAATCCACCCGAGGCTACTCTCGCCCCCCTGGATCGTTCCAGCGCCCCCCAAGGGGCGATATCGCCCACTTTGGGAATCACTGTTCTAGACGAATGACCTCACTTCCATACAACCACCAATGTAACCAATGAATATTTAATTATGTGTCACTTTCACCAATAAATCCAATTTCCTTCAATTCTGTAGTTCTCTGGTTCTTTCTATTAAATTTAATGTATTAGACAATCTCTTCACTGATTGTGTAGTTTTAATAAATTATTATTTTATTTTCATTTCTGCACCTCGTAGATTTGTTAATAGCCTTTAAATTTGTATACTACCAAATAACTATACAAATAAGGCATAATTTCTAACTTTTATTGATCAAAATTCAACATTTCAAGATTATTTGTACATTTTTTATGAGTTTGTTTTTACAACTGACTAAACAAAATTTTCATTTCTATTAGATACAATTCTTCTTGCCCTCTTATAAATATCCTGTTATTACATGCTATCAATTCTTATTATTATAACAAATACATTTGTCAATTGTAACCTTGGCTTGAAATTTATTAAAATTAACTGCAATCATCAAAATTTGAATACTCAATTGCTATTTATACCTCAAATTACCTTACTCATTGTCTTAATTAATTTTATCATTCTTATTGAACTTTACACCCAATCTTTATTAAACCCTTTAGAATTTGTTTATAATTAACCTTCCAAATTTATCATTTCTATCATCCATATTTTAAAACTACCTTTTGCATATCATAACAATACATACCACGGTGGAAACTTTCATTCCTGTTTCGAGATAAATCTCTAGACAGTAATGAAGCACTTTCCACCTCGATATGTAATACACTACTACAGTCGAGGGCTAAGATAGATTACCGAGGCGCCAGAGCGTTGAGGTTAGCATAGTACAAGGCCGCAATGAATACTTCCACAGAGCTATGTATACTATTTATTCACACCAATTTTGTTCTAAACAAGAATTGGGGAAATGGGTTGCTGTTATTGACAGTCCTTGAAGACTGTCGTTAGTCAAATATTAATATAAGACGGCGAAAATCTGTTGCCATGACAGCGGCGGCGGTCGGAAAGCGAAACATGTTTATTCACAAGCACATATGTAACAAGGTTACTACATTTTTTAAAAGTTTGAATATGAGCAAACTATTATTAACTTTTACTTTCCAGCCGGTCTAAAAGTGATTCCCATGACGGCGGTCGGAAGGTGGTTATCTTCCAACCGCAGTCATGGCAATGGATTTTTGCCGTCTTATATTATTATTTGATTAGTGTCTGAAGGAACTGTCAATAATCGAAATCCATTTTTACAACTTTTGTGCACAATAAAGACGTGCCTTACTATTTTTATAGATTAACTGCCCTTTTGCTCACCTAGCTTGCTCAGTATACATCAAACTCTTACAACTTCAAACAACACGCACAACAAGTAAAATTTGTATAAGCAAATAACCACAGCTACATTAACTTTTAAAACACACAGATAAAACTATAAAGAAAATCAGTAGACTCTAACACAAATTACCATTTCTTAACACAACAGTGTGATCTAAGAATAATAATCTATGGGCGTTTGATGAGGGCTACACGCATTTATAAAACAAACAATACCTGACTAATTGTATCTGCAATACATGCACATTTACACAACTTTAAATTAACGCATTAATAACTGTCTTTAATACGCGTGTTAAACTGCATCGAAATCCGCCGACGAGATTTCATGCATAAACACCTAGCTTCGCTTCGCGTACGCATTTAACTAAGTGCATTCCTTTAAAGTCTCTCAATCTTCACACAGCCTGAAGAGAAAACATATAGCTCAAATTGCAAATATACCCTGTATCGAGTAGCTTTATAATGAAGATCTGTCAACTGGAACGTAGCCTTCGGAATGTATTGCGTCACATACCTTGAACGGTGTGACGTGTGGAAATGTTCCACAAATATAGCTGAAAAGTCTATGGCTGCTAGCTATCGCCTCTCTGGCGGCACAAAATGTACGTTGCGAAACCCGTTGTCAGTCTCGTAGAGCCGTACTTAATCAGTACATGGTTATTTTGTACTAAAGTGCCATCACTGCTTGGTACACGCAAACACTTATGCAGTAAACTTTATTTACCGCGAGGCTTAGAAGCCGCTTCTATTTCTCTCGCCGCAAGTAAAATTCACTGAGAGTTGCTTATGGACATCCGGTCTTAGGTTCAGTCCTCTGGCGACTACCGAAGTGCTGATATTTCGTTTATCGTGCACATACAAAATGAAGCGCTTTACTGAATAGGCCTGTATTCGCGCAGTTCTTGTTATGTTAGGTTACAATATTTAAACCTAATTAACAATGAAAAAGCATGCAAACACAAACTGGCGATACATGTAAATCGTTTCGCGCTGTAGTAAACTTCGCCACGAACCACCTTGGTGACACAGTGGAAAGGGTGCCAGGCTTACAATAAGCAAGTCTTTGATTCGAATCTATGGATAGGTGGGACTTTTCAGCAGTTTTCTGAATCGGTACTGAGCTGAGTGACCACTCGACGTTGGGGTACAATTAACGTCGTTCTTCTTTGAAGACTGGTCTATAAGGTAGAGTAACAAGATTACACACACACATAACTTGGAGGTAGTACAATAGGTTCGTTGGGGCCGCAGTGCGTGTGAACCAGGTTCATCCTCCACAAAAAAGCTTCGGCGCTCTGCGCCTCAATAATCTATCTCAACAGTCAGCTGTAATGAAACATTTTCCACCTCGGTACTTAATATACTAGTAGTAATTACATTCTTAATTATTTTCTACCTTACGGTGTAATGGTTAATTTGCATATTTTCTACCTTCTGCATAGTTTATTATATCTATATTTTAGTTTTGAGCTTCTTGTTAAACTACACTGGCATTTCCCATAATTTCTTTGAAGTGCAAATTTTATTCCTCCATTCTGAAAATTTAGTCTAACCGATGAAACGGCTTTCCTTATACTGTAGTCACAACATATTGCAATGGTTTTGTGCTCTCAACAATTCTGCTAGCCAATTGAACTAGAATGCATTAAAAATCAAACCGAGGCATAGAGTTCATTATTTTAATTGGTGCAAGCTTAGCTTACTTTTATTGAGATAAATGTACTGATGGGTGCAGCTGAGTTTCACAAATTGAGGCAAAGGTAACATGAAAGGTTAGTTCAAATGGGTTACGTTCCTTGGCTCAGATTTGACGAGGTTTTGGAAGTGCGAATGCAGTTAGATTGTATCTGACGATTGTAGCATTAACGTTTGCAGTATTATGTTTGTTATTGTACGAAATGGTTTGCACAAGTACAAAGTTAGGAGCATTATAGCGGTCAGAAAGCTAGGATCAGAATGGCAAAGTAAGTGAAGGTTATAGCAATGCAGTACGAGGATTAGAAACGTTGCAAGAAGCAACCGACAAGAAATTTTGCAAAAGAGTAACCTACGGATGGCAAAGAAATAGAACGAAGCACATTAAGTGCATAATAAACTACAGAATATAACAGTGTGGTTAAAAACTCAGTGAAATAGCAGAGTATTAAGTGTAGTGCATTCTAACCTAAGAAAGACATTTATTTAGCCTGTAAGAATTTAAAATGTTATCAAAACCTTATTCTATAAGTTAATTTTATGTATCAAACCTTATTTCCTTTTAAACAATTGTGGTGAGATGTTGCTAAGATACGAAATTTTCTTTTGTTTAACAACCACAGAAGAGTGCTTTAGAATTGCCCAAGCTGTTAACATTGTTTTACATAAGCTCCCATAAAAAGTTTGATTTTGTTAATAAAACACATCCATTTTTGTATAAATGTTGGTTTTATTTAACCATTAAAATGTTGGGCACAAATTAGAATCAGTTTGCCAGTCTTAAAGTGCTGTATTTGGTGAATATTCGTCTTCGACAAAAACCAGGCAAGTGGCGATCCAAGTAAGGGCTACGTTTGGGAGTCGATACAGCCTGCAGGATCTAGTTGGAGCCAAGTTTGGTGCCTTAAACGCCTTAGAGGGGTCCTATACGCAGAACTTGAAGCAGAGATCCAAGTCACCAGGCATTTTGAAGCTAAGAAAACGAGTTGTCGTCCCCGAAAAGATGCGGCCCAGCATCGGAAGCTTCTAATAAACCAGGGGTATTTGCGCAATTTTCATCGTCCAGGGCCTGCAAGATTTCCACTACGTATTGCCGCAGTTCCCTCAAAAATGCAGGATGACGCGGCATTATTCACCTTTGGCCGGATATGAAACAAATGATAGTTAGCATCACTTATACGTCACAATCGAACAAACGCCGTTAGTACAGTTTCTATGCGAGATTAAATATTGTTTACCTGTGGTATTTTGAAAATTTTGGCATTGATTTAAATCAAATTATTGTTATTTGTACGAGGGCATTCTGTTTCATGTTTCATGCCAATTTTTAGGTTAGCTAATGCAGATGTCGTGGTGCGTTCACAAGTAAAGAATCCCAGTTGAATTGGAGCTACTAAAAATTGGTTTACTCTACTCAGAATTTGTAATTTTAGCGACCCAACCCGTGAGACAGAGTTTTATGTTCACCGGAGCAGCCGAATACTCGTATTATTGCATATAATTAAAATAAGATAAGGGCACCAAAATCGTTCAATTTTGCAGTAAAATATTTGTATTTTTAATAGGCTTAAGATCGGGTATAGGCAGCACTATTCCTATTGCAGTACGTGAATTTAGGAGCATCCCTTTTCCAATCATTTTTCTTTTTATTAAAGTAAAGCTAGTAATATGGGGCCTCATAGTAATATATAACTTTTCTAAGAAATAATTTTTGGTGCTATCTATGTGTGGCTCCACTATCATTTTCACTATTTTATTTTTTCGATTGGGTATATACTACTTGCATCCATATGTCAAAATATGTAACACTTTTTTTTTATTTGGAAAAGGTGGTTTTAACTTACTTGACAATCTGTCCAGTGGGTTCCACTCTTACGTTTCTTCTAAACCTGAATTTGTTCTTTTCTTGAATATTTTCCATTTCAATCGTATGGTGTGTATCCTCATCTACATATACGTATTATTATCGATTTCTCATTGTTATTTTTTATC
Source organism: Agriotes lineatus (assembly GCA_940337035.1). Lineage (NCBI taxonomy): Eukaryota > Metazoa > Arthropoda > Insecta > Coleoptera > Elateridae > Agriotes > Agriotes lineatus. The sequence continues at coordinate 227,700 of CALNHX010001301.1, forward strand.
TTAACATATTTTAATGTAAGTTGTTCTTGAATTCCTTCAAATTCGTTATACTCTCTATTTTAAAGATCGATGAAGAAACTGGAAATAATGATAAAAAAGGTACCGATAGTAATATATTGGAAAATCCACAGAAACGATTATCAAAACTACTCTTTAGGAGTGGTTTTGGGAAATATTTTCACTAGCATATAATGTGCAATATTTTGATTGTATATACAGAAGTTTTATATTGCCATCCATTTTATCTCCATTGCTTTAGTTAAATGCCATAAACCTCCACATTTTGGATAATGTATTCGATGATTTTATATTGAAAGTGATGATTATTGTCGTTAAAAACTCACATCGACAGTGAATAAAAAAGATCCGGCCAGTTGCTTGTTAACTATGACGAACACGACCACCTGTTATTAGGCTTGTGGGTTCACATCCACGTCCCACCAAGGCGATTCTCCATAAAAGTCGACATAAATCGCAGCTCAGAGCCTCTATGGTTCAGCCAGTTCCTGCTACTTTCAAAGTCAGGGTGCTTTTTACAAACGCACTGTCAGTGGCGAAGGAATGCAGCTCTGCCAACATTTCCCTCAATGTCGCGCGATGATCTTTCGGCCAGCAGATGTAGGTGTAACAAACCCATGCCGTTCGTTTTATATCTCCACGCCAAGGTTATAAAATGCAAATTGCCCAATCTAAGCGACTCTACTTAACGATTTAACGCAGTTAAGTGGTTTAACGAACGAGGCGATCGCGAAGCAAGTGGATGGTAGAACGCTAGTGCAAGTGCGCCTTCGGCAGAAAGTCGGTTCGGTGCCTCGCGCGTGCACCGCAGGTTTGCAATTTACACACGTGGCTACCTTGATGAAATATGTTTTCTCTATTCGGATATGTCTGTGCATTAATTTTGTGGTCAGCCAGGTCAACACGCCTAGTGTGCAATGGTTTACTCCCTCCCACGAGCCAAGGCTCTGATCGCATCAGGTGATTTGGAAAACTCCGCGAATCGGCTCGTTTGTAAGTATTCTTTTCATGTCCACTGGTGAAATGTCTGAACGTCGAATTAACTCAAAAACCTCCCCAGAAGTAAATATTCATTATATATAAAGAAACCACAACTAAAGAAAATCTAACAGCTAACCATGTTATCTTTTTTCAACCATGTGACATTGTTCTCGTTTCTCTGTTTAATTTGGTAGCTGCAAAACTTGATAAACATTAGAAACAGTAATTATATTGTGATTTAATTTAATTGTTGTGTGTTATAAATAGCACATACAATATTTTGAATGGAATGGAATTTTAATCGTATTTGCTTCAAATGGAATGTGAAAAACTGTGCAACCATTATCAAAACATCCATATTTTGCGATACTGAAATTTATATATTCAGTGTTTGGATGATAAGCTTTTCTTTAATGTAGTTCACATCAAAGTCAAAAAAGGAAGAAATAAATGTGCTTCATACCAACTGCTACTTTCGTTCACTTTCAAATCGCATTATCACTACAGATTGAGAAAACTGCCAGTATTGTTTCTGTGTATAATTCAGTTATTAGTGATAGCACAAAGCAATTTAAAGTTATTGAGGCACTTTTTAGTAGACTTTTTGAATTTGAACTCGGATGTCTCATAAAACTAAGTCTCAAAGTATTTACATTAAATTTGTCGTTAGTGGCAATTCTTTGCTTCATTGAATAATTTCCATAACCTAATATACAAAACTATAGCTATTAGTTTTAAAATTAAACCTATCAACTTGCAGAATTGAAATATAACATAATATTCTTTAAACTAAAATAGATACAAACTGTATTTATACACCAGAAAATTTTGGTTCGGTGCTTCACTGACGCGTAAATGAAATGCGAAGCAAATAATAAACGCATTTAATAATAATCAAACGTATAGAAGCACGCAATACAAATACACTGCTGCCCATTGTCTGGTCCATGGGAAATTGGTAATCTCATTCTTCCCCAGACGATGATAAGACACCAATTCGATAGTCTTCGAGGAATTGCGATTTACGTTAAACTGCTAGAAGGCTGTGCTAAATACAATATCAATATTAAATTTTAATTGCCCACCTTCTACTTTTGTAGATTTTTTTGATACGAGGGATGACCAATGTATTCGCAGCCTAACATATAAAGAAACAAACTAGACGCTTGCATCAAAATCTATTTTTCAACGTAATCACTCTGAACAGTAATATATTTTCCAGACGATGCTTTAGTACAGCAATTCCCTGCAAGCAGGAATTTTATTCAGTTGACACCAATATTGGACCAGCACATTGAGCTACATTTTTAAAAGATTCTTTTCCAAGCTTAAACTCTCTTGACCACTTTTTGACCGTATTGTAAGAAGGAGTAGACTCGCTTTATGTAAATTATGTAGATTTCAAGAGGAGTTATTCTTTTTGCACAAATATTTAATTACTGCACGAATTTCATCTTTTTACATTTTACAGAACCTAACACTTATTGCTTTACTACATAAATAATAACACAGCAATCGATAGACGGCAACCATTAAATTTTGACGGATGTTACTAAAAAAGACTGTTATGTCAAATGACGGCAATTGGTTTTTTAAAATATCTAAGCCTTTTATGTTAGGCCACGAACACATTGATCACTTCTCGTAGAGTAACCTAACTAGCAATGTTTAAATGTCTTACAAATAGTCAAATATAAACATCTATTATATCAATAAAATCTCAATTTTATCTTTAAAAACCTCAATTCAGTGCATACCCAACGCATAACTACAAAAAAGCGTATTGGTACCATCTCACATTTTCACAGTTCTTAGTTTTCTAATACTTTTCACAATTTCAATTATTATCTCATTGAAAAATAAAGTTTAGGTTTTAGAAATCGCTCACGCAGTTTCTCGAATGCATCGGAAAGCTTTGTTACTTCCCCTATCTAAAAGACGAAGAAAGTATTGTAATCTCGAAAAAATCACTTTCCGAGATTCCTTCAGATCCTAGATGGCGAAAAACAGGTTTTCTCAATTCCGTCTGTCTGTCTGTCTGTTGGCGGTAAAACTCAACCACTATTTGTTATACGAAGACGATGTTTTGCATACACATGATACCGGGAGATCAAAAATAAACCTGATCGCGGAAGCCATTGAAAACAGTCAAACTTGTCTAATCTGTAGCACCCTTTTTATTGACATAGAACTGTAAATTTTTTTAAAGTTTTAAATTCTTTCTCGACATCTTGTTTAACTTATCCAATGGCTATTTTAATGTTACCTGTCCATTTATTGTATAAATCTGGTTTAAATGACATATTTTTTCATATTTGTGTATCTGATGACTAGACTGTTAGTCACATGAACTAATAATTCAGTTAATTGTAGTTCAAATGTACTTAGCTTTATAAAGAGCAATGTAGACAGCATCTTTCATGGGCTCCTGCGACGAAGTTTATTTTTGATCTCCCGGTATATCTACCTGACATGAAACTTTCAGACCAATATATACAGGGTGAGCACATTAAAACAAATAAAACTTTTAGCTTTAACTGAGAAATATGTAAAAGTAATAATTTGTATATAGGGCAGGTTTCAGCCTTGCCCAAAATGGGACCCAACAAATACAGGATAAATGTTGTACCAGACAAACAAATCTGTAAAGGGCTTTACTCAGAACCTCCCTCGCAAGTGGACGTTATGACACTAAATAATTCTAAAATTCGGATGAACCTAGGGGTAAATATTTTCACGTTTCTAATAATACTGAAGCAATAGAAGGAACCACTTGGTAATGCAAATTACATAAATTTTTAAATAAAAAGTATTACCATTGCCTCAGAACCAGCCTGCGCATTCGATTCACCGTCTAAAAGACGAAGGAAATATTGTATTCGCGAAACAAATTCGAGATTTTTTCAGATCTTCACGTTTCAGAGTCCCTCTATGACGAAAAACAGGTTTCTCAATTCCGTCTGTCTGCCTGTTTGTCTACCTGTTGGCGGTATAACTCAACAACTATTTGTTGAAGGAAAACTATAGTTTGAATACACATTATTTATTTACCTGGCATGAAACTAAGAAATTTTCAGATCAATATATACAGGGTGAGCATCTTAAAAAATAAAATATTGTTTATTTTTGCAATAACTGAGATATATATAAAAGTAATAATTTGTACATACCGCATGCTTCATCCTTGCCAAAAATGGGATCCAACCGATACAGGATCAATGTTGTACGAGACAAAAAAGCCAAATAAGTGCGTTACGTTAAATGCAACTGCGGTTCAAGCATTCGAAGCGTCTCGGTGGTTCAGGCACCGAAGGCCGACTACCGGCGAACAATTAAATGAATGCGTAGGCTCGTTCTCTGGCACTGAAATCCCATCACAGACAATATTTTTTTATTTAAAAATTGATGTAATTTGCGTTATCAAGTGTATTGATTTAGTATTATTAGAAACGTGAAAATATTTTACTCCTAGTTTCCTTCGATTTTTTAAATTATTTAGTGTTATAACGTCCACTTGCGATCGAAGTTTTGAGTAAAGCCTTTACAGATTTTTTTTGCTCTGAACTAATTTACCAAAATTAACCCTTTTGATGTAGAATACTTATTACAAGATTATATCAAAACGATTTTGGTCTTAGATAGACTTTTGCCATTACAATCGCTTATAATATAAATGGTCCAGCGTTTTGTTGATTTTAAATATATTTTAGTAATCTTACAATGGGCAGGAGAAAAAAGTCAGTGTCATTATCAACAGTAATATCATAAGACCATATATTTTTATTAGTAATTTTTTTTTGTTAGCAAAAAAGTTGCTACTTTCCAAAATTGACGAGAACAAACTGCATAAAAAACTTTCTCCCAAGCGGCATCGGGTTTTAATTAATAACAGGACTTTCCACTGCAGTCAATACAAAATGTATGTTTTTTAGATATTTATTGAGTTGTTGGATAAAATTTTGTATGGCATGCGTTTGTTATTGCAAACAATTCACTCGAGAAATAACCCCTCTCGGCCTGATGGCCTCAAGGGCTCAACTTTTCTCTCGTGGATTATTTGTAATATAGCACACTTATACTATAAATAACTATTATTGCTAGGTCTACCTAACTGCTATATTTCAAGTTTTTCTTCGACCGAATGCTGCGAAAGAGGCTTATAATGACTAAAACTCTGAATTAATAGGGCCCAGCAATTGGTTTAAACAGTTTTTTCATAGATTGCTATAGGGGGATGGATAAAGTATGTGACAACAATACTATATATCACATTTGTAAGATGTCCACCGCCCATTTCTATACATTTAACAAGATTGTATTTTCGCAAATAACGTTTTTCAGCTCTTGAATTGTTTGAGGACGTGCCTAAAAATAGAAAAAGCCTGTGTGTTAGCACAATCGATTCGATCAAAATATACGAATTTGCTACCACGTTTACGACCTTGAGTAGGAATAAAATTCCAAGATTGCACTCGAGGAACTCAGGAACAACTTGTAAGCATTGGTATCGGACGCCAGCTATTAGCCGCGGTCAGAGTACTCGAGTGCCTTACTTCTGGTGGCTTCCACTGAATCTTGAAATATTTTTTATCTTTTGACCTACTTCTTGCCTCTGACTCCCGCTACAGTCTATAAACTATCGAAAAGCTGATGACTCGCTTTCGTCTGGCGCCAATACGTCTATGAAAGCAAGCAAAGCTGATCTTGCAGTTCATATTACTGGAATAAAAATTGCTCGTGATTTGTTTAAGCTTTAAAATGAGAATAATGGTGAAAAATAGGTGCAAATAAATGTTTAATTCAGAATTTAAAAAATCTTGAATATAGTTTGATATCGTAGAACTATGACTCCTTTTCTCCTTATGTAGAAGACAATCCTAAGCTGGGTTTAGCAATTGTAATATCTTAACGCATACGCACCTCCCAGAGAAAAGGCTGACGACAACGACAACTACTCAAGAAAATATTAATGATATAATTATAAACGTAGGACATAACTTGATACATAATCAAATGTATTAAAAAATTGTGGCTATCGGTCTTCAATACAAGCAGTTTCCTTGATAATAAAAAGAATTCAATTATATACTCGCAGTACAGCTCTAACTCAACATTCAGTTGCTGTAACTTGTATTACTTTATCTATAATTTGAAAATCAGGATTTTTCAGTAAATGAAATTTAGTGAATTCGATTTAGGTTGTAAATATGCGTAGAAGCAAGTAATGCAGTGTTTATTAAAGTAATTAAAACATATTATATTCTCTTTACAAAATATTATTGTTTTGAAATCGTATGAGGTTTGTTCGATAACTATTCTACATTATGCTTAAAAAACTAAAGCTACCCTAGAACAATGACACGTCAGTCCACATTCCAGCACTCCTACCACTTCACGGAACAATTTTTATACTCAGCTTGTCGAGTATCTTTTAGCTATTTCATTGCGGTTCATTTTACTTGTTCTACATCCTCAAATCTCTTTCCCTTCAAAGACGGTTTCAATTTTAGAAGCCAGAAATTACAGGGAGTCATGTGAAGGCTCAGGACGCGATAAATGACGTGTTTTACAAAAAAAATCTGGATAATATGGGATGAGTGGGCGAGTGTGCTGTCTTGATGAAGCTGCCAGTCATCACTTTCTCAAAGGTTGCTTTCACTTTACGACATTTCTCAATCTTCTCAAAACTCCAGGGTAGCATTTCTTGTTCACCTTATGTTCATGATGAACAACACATTGTGTTATTTTTCCGTCTCTATTCTTCCACGAAGTCTTTTGATAAAGTGAATTAGATGCCGAACTTAACGCAAATACAGGGTGTCTCAGAAAAAAAATCACTTTTAAAAACGCCATAACTTCTTTATTTCTAACTTATTTACATAGATAATTGTAACAATTGAAAAAAGGATCTTTGCAGATTAAATACGAACAATTACATCGGTTAGATGTTGCCCCTGACGGCGTATGCACTCTTCCAAACGCACCCTTTCGTGTGCCATTATGCGTTGACAAAGTTCCACCGGCATTGATTTCTTCCCGAATACGGTCCTTAAGATGTTGTAAATTTCCACGTGGATTATTAATTATTATACAGTATACACCCTGATCTTAAGATAACCCCATAAAAAATCCAGCGGAGTCATGTCAGGACTTCTTGGGGGATAGTTAATGTTTCTTCTTTGAGAAATTAATCCTTCTGGAAAAAGCTCTCCTACGGTTTCTAAAGTAATAGCTGCCGTATGACTAGTGGCTCCATCCTGCTGAAACCACGCTTCGTCATTGAATCTTACGAGTTCATGAAGTTGAGGAGCAAGAAACTAATGGAAAACGAAAGGGTACGTTTGGAAGAGTGCATACGCCGTCAGGGGCAACATCTAATCGATGTAATTGTTGGTACTTAATTTGCAAAGATCCTTTGTTCAATTGTTATAATTGTCTATGTAAATAAGTTGGAAATAAAGAAGTTATGGCGTTTTTAAAAGTGAATTTCTTTTTAAGACACCCTGTATATAAGAGTAGTAGACGTTTAATTCTGACAGCATTTTGGATAAAAAGTATCTGCGGTTCAATGGGAAGTTAAGTAGTGTCGTATTGCCACGTGCCAAAAACACACATTCGACTTGTGTTATATTTTATCTACGATAGTAACAGAAGTATAAAATAGCTATTTATGCAACAAGTGCTAAAAGTCGAGTCTGAGTTTCATAACATGTCTCGTGCATAAACGACTTTTAGCACGCGTTGCATACAATATTTTATCTACGACCTTAATTTTACCGTTATTAACCCATAAATATCGATTTAACAAATGTTTGCATCTACAACACTTCTAATTTATGTCATAGAAAAACAGTAGGCCATGCGCGGGCGAATGTTTGCGAAGCCAGTGCTGTCAAGGTCAGTTACGAAATGTAATTATTAATACTCTACATCTGAGTGTATTCATTACATAACGCTTTAATTATTTCAAAAACACTTTACCTGTAACGCAAGAAGCAACTAGAATAACTTTACAATTTCACTTCCAGTTCGAAATTGTAGTTTTATAACCTCACTTCACTTTTAGCCCGTGTGCTAAACGTAAACAGCTGATTTCTTTAACCACGGCAAACTATAAAACGTCACTTTTAGTGCAACAAGCTAGCGCTAAAAGGCCTACTTTTAGAGGTGGTCGTAGATAAAATTATTTCGATGAAACTTTTTCTGTCACACTATATTAGATATTCTAGGTTATGTTGGCATACACATTTACTTCACGTTACTAATTGTATGTACATATATGTAGTATGTATAATCGTTAACATCGTGTTACCTTAGCGGTGTAGAGGCTGGTGCTTTGTACGCTAGTATCTAGCGGTGTAGTGCTCAACTTGCCCCGAGTTGCTAGATACAAAGTTGGAGCGCTCATTTCATGCTTGCGTAGCAACCACTGTGTGTTAGGTGTGTGTCTTGGTAATGTGTGGGCCTTGTTACTCTCTCTCTTAGGTCTGTGGTTCTGAGTAGAGCACAGTTAATTTGGTGCCCAACTGTGAATGGTCTCACCAAGCCCGATTCCAATGCCAAAGCTCTAGAAAAATTCCGTTCGCCGAGGGATTCGAACCCAGAACTTGTTTACTGCAAGGCTAGAGCTTTCCCAACTGCGCTATGCGGCTTCACGTTGCTAATAGTAAGGTGCAATAAAAGCTTAATTTGCAGTTTCGCACCATTGACTTCGGCACTAGAAACTGTTTAAAAAGTTGGAAGTTTTGATATGATCGCAAAAAAAATTTCTTCGTACTTCACGAAAAAATTAATTTGTAAAAACTTCACATATTTACTTGAAAGCAGGTCTTAAATATTAGTGTCAACTGAAATACTGTAAAAATGAAATTAAGCTGTTCGTCGTTGATATTATTTATACTAGTATTACTTACCTCGTCTTAAAGAAAGTTTTGTAATCGCGGAATTTCTTCAGATCTTTATTTTCAGGGTCCCTAGCTGACGAAGAACAGATTTTATTAATTCCATCTGTTTTCTGTCTGTTTGTCTCTGTCTGTCTATCTGTCCGTCTGTCTGTTGGCTGTTCAGCTCTAAAGCTATTTGTTAGAGGAAGACAATATTTTGCATGCGGATTATATGTCTACCTGGCACGAAATAGAGAAAAAATCGACCAAATATATATAGGGTGTAAACACAAAAATTATTTTGCCAA